>PNEN01000547.1:0-24564 GCA_002933655.1 Cercospora berteroae | reverse complement strand
CTTTGACGTTGTTGATTCGGTTGACTATCGGCTGAAGTGCGGAGTCTCTGCACTTATACTCAGTGGCGTCGACAACCTCGCCTCACTCGCGAAAGGATATTAATATACCATCGAAAAAGGCATGTGAACAATGTGGATGAGGTAGAGCGCACAGGCACATTACTGACAACCGGATACCCTCAGACCGAGCTCAGTAAGCATTACGGCAAGGGCAAGAGCGACCAGCGCACAACGCACCATGAAGGAACAAGAGACGACATTGCATACCGTCGGAATCGCGTACACTTACTTCTGTGGACTCCCATATCGCGGCGCTCATCGATATTCCAATGTATATGGTCGTGCGAAGCTGTGGGACCCCTGCCGGGTTCGTCCTTCGCTCCTGCCATCGGACACGAACTCGCTCGCCTTCCTAGTGCAGGCGCACTCATGGAAGGTGCACTCCGGTCCCAGGCCGGGGCTCGCGCCTGCTCTTCCTCCATTTCGTCTTATGTCCACCTCCCGCGCTGCAGAGGGAGCCTGCTGTATGTGTACTCCTATCCGCACGTGCTGCCACATTGCTAAAGCAAAGATCTAGGGACACGACGATCACGCCTCCCAAGAGAAGGGTTCTGCCAACACCGAGCATGCCAGGTTCTCTTGGCTGTGCCAGTCTGACCGGCAGATGACAACCCGCGAAGACCTGCATAGCTCGGACCCACAAGACAAGCTTGATTTCGTACTGGACGGGCTTCCAGATACAACATCAAAACTACTGTCTGATATCGCACAACAGACAGTGCCTCAGTGTTGTGAATTTCCACATACAACAATCCCTCAGCTCGGAGATCCGTTTCAGGCATGGCCATTCAGCGATGGTGTTGATTGTCCAAAAGTGCGCATGGAATTCTTTAAGATGGTCCAGGAGGTCCGCTTCGTTCTCTTTCGCACGGGACGCGAAGATGTTCCTTTGGGAGAGTGGTTGCCTCCATTCGGATGCCCCTTCACTTCCAGTATGTGCTTTGAATCGACATATCCAAGCACGAGGCGCAATAACAGCCCAGCTCTTCAACTTATGTTCGCAGCTTACACAGGAGACCTGGATGACAGCATATTCTTCTTCGATCGCTGGCCAATCGTCACGCCTACAGCAGGGCGCCAAGCAACACGCGTGGACACTGTGCGGAGATAGGGAGAGGAAGTCGTGTCGCGCATCGACCAGTTTACAACATGGTGTCGTTCGATCTGCGTCGCGCCAGTGAGCATAGTCGCAGGCAGAGAGCTCCAGAAAGATATGATCGCAAGCGCCGTGGAGCTCGTTGCCATCGCCGAGGCATCGTCAACTAGAACATACGAAGAGTTTCCCGTCAACCTCACCATCCTCCAACAACAGCACAATGACCGATATCAGCTCGGAGTTCCATTACCCCACGGACAAAAGTGGTCCTTCGACCTGAACCAGCAAGCGGACGAGAAGAAAGCTCTTGATTTCGTGCTCGACATTGCCCTCGCTATCACAAAAAGAAGCAGGCGCTTCACCATCATTGACGCGACCGATATAGTTGTTCGGGCTAACAACTGGACTCGCACTGGACACGTGCTTGGATGTCCATCGTATGGCGATGCTCTGAACCACCTGAGTCATCTGGAATCTACGGAAGTCGCAAGCAGCGACACTGTGCCTAGCCGCGGACAGCAAAACGGAAACCGGGAGATATATATACTTACTTTGCGATCTCCCTCGCGAACTGGATTCCGCAGCTGCCTCGCTTGTCGAGATAGGGCGCC
The DNA here is from genome assembly GCA_002933655.1 of Cercospora berteroae. Lineage (NCBI taxonomy): Eukaryota > Fungi > Ascomycota > Dothideomycetes > Mycosphaerellales > Mycosphaerellaceae > Cercospora > Cercospora berteroae. The sequence goes on along the minus strand of PNEN01000547.1, from coordinate 22,797 downwards.
TTAGCTACGCTGCACCAGGCGGAGATACGAGGATCGAAAGGGCACCCGAATTGTGTGGGCAGGGGAACACGGAGTCTCAATCCTCGTTTCTGTTTGCTTTCCGGCAGCAGTGTGCGCAATGCGATCCGTTTGTGTGACAGCACAAGTGGACCAAGGCAGCACGCCACAAGCTTGAACTTTCTGTCGCTTACCTCGCCTCGCTTCAAGCAAGAGCGAGAGCGAGAGTATTTATTGGCTGTTCGCAGCATTTGATACATCTGGGCTGTCGATTGATTGCAAGCAGGATGCCCCTCAGCTCAACTCAGATCGCTTGCACCGCATTGGACTAAGCCTGTGCAATTACTGCCCTTCCTCGCCAGAGCTAGCCTGTTCATATACTGGATCCCCTCGGCTCGGTAATAGTCCGGCTCCACGTGCGATGTCACGTTCTGCTCGAAGACGAAATTCCTTTGCTCCTCAAGGGTATAGACTGGCCAGTGCTCTGCTTTCACTGTCGAGGATGTCAGTCAACGTACTCTGCACTTGTGATGGCATGAATTATTACCTCCTAGCTGCCTGTTTGGGTCTCCAAAGTTGACAAAGCTAATCCACGATCTGGTCATCTGCAACGCGAGTGCTAGATATTTCTCGCGCTCACTCCCGCCCAATGGATTCGGGTTTCCATTCTGAGGGTATCCCAGACCTTCTGTGTTGTAGAAGACGAATGCGACTTCCTGGAAATGCGGACTGCCCTGGATGTATGGCACGCCATTGGCTAGCACGTTGAAGCGGTACGAGTAGACGTCTACGCCAGCTTTCGCCCAGCTCTGAGCTGTGAAGCGTCGCTTTGCGTGTTGTCGCATGTCGCCCACGATTGCATTGGACCGCTTGTACTGCAATCCGATGCTGGGGTCTGGCCGCCCGGAAATGGTAGCTGGGATTCCGATTTCTGGGATGTCGGGGTAGAGTATTGCGAAGTCTTGCACAGTGGCATCGTCGTACCCCATTGCGGCAATATAAGCCACAAATTCAGCAGTCGTGTTCACGCTTGAGCTGAAACTGACACCTTCGTCGGTATTGCACCCGATGAGAAGTGGAACGCGTGGGAATTGTCCTTGGTCCAACTGAGTATTGGGATCTCCTCCGATGAAATCTCCGTCGATGACAACGCCATACGCAGCACCACTTGTGGTGGTCGAGTTGATGACTGCGTTGAGCTCTTCCGTCGGAACTTTTCGAAGGCAATCTAGCACACTGGGATTTTCCTGGCAGCCCACAGCGGCAGAGATGTTCGCGATGACTGTTTCCCAAGTTGACACGCTCGGATACGGCACAAGCGCACTTGAAAAGCCAGACTGCGCAATCGCCTGGGAGAAAAGGCCTTCGTCTCTGCCTCCATATGCCACCACCTGTGCTCCAACTGATGTTCCTCCCGCAGACTCTCCTTGAATGGTCACGCGAGTCGGATCGCCTCCAAAAGCTTCAATATTCTCTTGGACCCAGCGAAGAGCCAATCGTTGATCACGATAGCCAAGCATCGCAAGGCCATTCTCCTGGACCTCCTTGCCAAACAAGAAGCCCCAAGCACTGAGTCTGTAATTTATCGATACCGCAATGATTGGCATGTCGGTCTCAGCAGCCTGCTGAACGATAAAGGACTGGTTGTAGCGGCGATCTGCAGCGCCACCCATCGTGTGACCACCTCCATGGATCCAGACCAGAACTGGCAGCTTCCCGCTTTTATGGCTTCCACGAGAACGGACAACGTTCAGTGTCAGACAGTCTTCGCTGACATCGTTTCCCTGCGACCAGGTATCGCGACCATAGCCGATGCACTCGTAGCCATATTCGGTTGCGTTCTTGGTATCGGACCACGATGTGGTCAAAGGCTGTGGTACTCGGAAGCGAAGATCTCCAACAGGCGGTTGCGCGAATGGCATTCCCAGAAAGTGCTCCGTGTTGTAAGTCGGGTTGTACACTCCATAGTAGGATCCATTCCTCACGGATACGGTAGGTGCTGTATCATGGCGATGTGAAGGTGAGGCTTGCACAGCAGAGCATATCAGTGCTCCTGCGACGATCGTCGTACGTACACCTACCATCGTGATGATTGTAATTGTTCTGTTCTGTATGTCTTGCCCAAACAAGGACAGGAAGTCAAGAACAACTTCCTGTGCGGGCAAGAACGCGACTACTTGTAGATCGGTCTTCCATTCCGGCTAAGTATCACTTTTGGGACTATCGCCCGTATGCACATTCTCGACTCACGTCCAACGATGTTCTGCCGTGCGCCGTCTCCAGATTCATTCCCCTCGTTTGCGGGGTGCGTTCATGGAAAGCCAAGCCGGGAAAGTGGTGCGCGTTCGCAGCGCGAAATATCGATTGCACTCACGAGAGATCTGGCAGAACGTTCAATTCGTGGAATACGAGCGAGTTTGATTATGAACCCTTCCCTGACTTGAAAGTTCCATGACAACTGCCGACTCAGACTACGAGCGAGAAATCTCGACGAAGCCACGTCTGGCGTCAACAGTCCTCGTATCTCGCGATTACGTCAGAGCTAACCGATTTCACAACCCATCTCGGTCACTTTTCCTCCTCCACACCGACGCCAATGCCAACTTCGCAATGGCCCCGAAAGCGAAGAGCGCGAAGAAAAGCACGAGCGCATCTACAGCCACCCAGCCTGCATCTGCTCAACAGCCCGCCAGACCAGACTGGCCTCCATTGAAACCACTCTTGCCCGCAGCAGACTTGACTGTCGAGACACTTCTACAGAACCAAATCTTAACAATCCCTCGCTTCTGGACGAGTACTCTCTGCAAAAACTATGTCTCGTTCTTATCGACCCTGCCATTGACGACTACGCCTGGCAAGCCCAAGAAGGGAGAGGCGGTGCGCGTAAATGATCGCTTCCAAATCAATGATCCTGTTTTCGCTGAGCAACTTTGGTCTGGTACGGCTCTGAAGGAATTGGTGAAGAATTATGCCGTGGATGAGGATCAGCAAGGTGATGAATTTTGGGGTGGTGAGGTGATTGGACTCAATCCGAATATTCGAATTTATCGGTATTCGAAAGGACAGTTTTTCGATCAGCATTGTGAGTTCTTCGCTATCGATACTGCAAGTCGTCAGTGTAGTATGTGGATTCCTGCTGACGTCCCCCAGATGATGAAAGCAATCACATCTCTTTCCCGTCTTCAGACTCTGCTGCCCCAATACCAGCCAAGACGACTTGGACATTACTATTGTACTTGACCTCACCTGCGACTGGTTGTAAAGGCGGCGAGACTGTATTCTATCCCGAGCCAGCGAGTAAGCGCGAAGCAGCTCCTCCTCCGGTTGTCGCGAATCTCGAAGTTGGAATGGTGCTGCTCCATCGACACGGGAACGACTGTCTGTTGCATGAAGGGAGGGAAGTAACGGAAGGCGAGAAGTGGGTGGTCCGAAGTGATTTGTGTGTGAAAAGGTGAATATGGCAGGGCTGAGGACTTGGCTCTTTCACGGCTTTTCCGGAGATCTTCACTCACCTCATGAAGAAGACGACTCGTCAGTCGACACGATTGACACAGTTCAGTGTGTACGAGAAAGCACAAAGTCGCAGCATGTACCTCAGCCGTGCATGGATGCCGAGTATGAAGTCTGGCGCACGAGAAAGATGTACATGCGCTCCTGATAGTCTGCAGCGGTTTCGGACACGGCATTCGGCCGGAGACGGCTGCTGAGCAATACGACGTACTTTATCGAACACTCGCAGAAGGCGCAGACGAAGATCAGCACGGCAGACAAGATCAGAGACATGCCATTTATTCTGCTGGCCGGGTTGCTGGGGGCGTTTGCAGCGACGGCGTTGTGCACTTTCGTTGAGCAAGAGTGGGAGTGCAATCACGTCGGCCCATCGAGTTGCGGACTTTTGTCTTTGCGAGCGTGTCCTAGGAACTCTTGGCAGGCGGGTAGATGCAATTGTCGGAGTGAAAAGCTACGATCGGGGTTGAACAGGCGTGGGTCGCTCCGAAGGAGGCTCAGGATGAGAAGATGCTCTGCTTATCAATCCGCTTGTCTACGCGTGGAGACGTTTTCAAGTGCCCGGATAGTGATGCGATACCACTTCTGCCAAGACTCTGGATTGCGTTTCCCGCAGCTCGGGGTGTGCTCGGTCCGTTTCTCCACACATGTGGGTCGCTGAGTAGTTTTGCTTACGGAGCAAGACGAAAAGAGGACAACAGCCCAATATTGGTGTGGCAGTAAGATCCGCGGTTTCCCACTTCTCGGTACTGGCGTCGACATCAGAGTGTCCACAGAAATCTTCTTTCCTCGACACGACAGGGCATCGGAAATCTTTCTCCTGTGCTCACGTGGATTGGGGGTGAACGGCGCACGTAGACATGACCTGTGGAAGTATCGCGAATGGCGAACAATGAAACGTAGCATCACACAGCAGGGGGTCGCCAGCTGCATTGCATGATGACTGTCGCTAGGGGATTGAAGAAGGTGCGGCCTGTGCGGCCGCGCATGTGGATGCATGTGGTGCTTGGCAGATAGATGCTCGAACAGGGATGTTGCTGACAAAATCGCCCATGTGAGTCATGTTTTTGGTGATGAGAGGATGTCGTGCCAAGTCATGTAGAGATGTTTGGTGAGCGCAGAGGTGTCAGTGGGGGCGTGTTGCAGATCGGGAAAGCACATGGTCACTGTGGCTTGCGAATAAAGTTTTGAAGATGTGGCGCTAAAAGTGCTCCGATGGCAGGCAGGATCGAGCAGAAATAACGGCGTTGGGCAGTTGTGATCGTGCAGTGCCGGAACTGGACTGCTGCCGTGTCTTGGTGTTTTCGCAGGCCGAGTCATGAAAATCGCACCGGGGCAAATGGGGTGCGAAGAGACGGCACTCTCACAGATCTGTTCACCGCATTGTCGGTGTTGGACGGGGATCCATGTCGGTGTCCAGCCCATTGAGACAGCAGGCACTTTGCTCCGTTTGCATGTCGAAGATAACACGTGTGTGCGGCATGCCGTTGCCGGAATGCCGCCGCGATCAACAATGTGCTGAACACCGCATCTCAGCTCCGCGGCCGCGTTCATGCGGGAGCGCGTTTTCATTCATCACGGTGGGAAAGGAAGGCTCGAAGATCGGGCGCTCACCGGCCCGCATTTCGCGTGGAGCGCAAGCATGTTGGATTCCAATTTTTAAAGCCCGGCTTCTTGCCTATGATTCGCCTCATGACGATTTCGTCTTTTGTCAGCCTAAACGCCGCTACGTCCGATGTGAGACAACCTCCACGGTGCGAGGATGGAGGCCGGGCTTCTTCGCCCTCGGCCTCTCTGGGCACCCTTCTTTTTGTTCGGCCAATCTCCCTTCCCTCTTGCAAACCGACCTTCGCTTCTCATCATTGCCCTTCTGCGCGAGCAGACCAAGACTGGCCGGGACACTATTCGCACGCCTTGCGCTTGAGAGCTGCCTCTGAAGGCCGCGAAACGACAGCCGCGTCTCGGCCTCGCGATTGGATCGTTACCGAAACTTCATCGTCAGAGACACCCCAGATATCGACGGGGTAGCTCTGCTCAGAGCTCGATTCCGTTCGCACACGATGTGGTGAGTGCAGCCGCTCAATGGAATAGGAATTGCCGAGACGCGTCGGAGACACTTGCTTACTTGCGTTCCATTGCTTGTAGGGGCTCGAGTGTCGATGAGCGCAAGCTCAACAATGCATCACAATCTGCCAATCAATGGCATCATGGCGACCAACATACAGATGCTGGGCGGATGCATGAGCCTCTTCACCCGACCGAGAAGGTTGAGGAAACGAGAGGACAGGACGGGACGTGGGGAGAGAGTAAGCAATCTGCTCTATCAACCAAATACTTCGTTGGCTGACTTCGATGCAAAGCCGATGTGGGAGGCTGGACAACGCAGGCTGCGATGCAAGACTTTGAGGCTCTTAGAAGGGACCTGACAGCAGTGTCCCGCACCCGATCAAAGGAGACGCATAGAGATGGCAATGCATTGTCGCGAGTCAACACCAAGGCCAGTGCCCGGAGCAGAAAGTCCAACTTCAGTCGTCGCCCGGAATCTCTTCGCACATTATCGACTCAAGCCGACAACCGTGTGCCATCGCGCCCACATACCGCACAAAATGCCCCGGAAGATGTCGAGGCCGGGCCGGATCAGGATGAGGACGAAGAAGATGATGGATTTGAGCTTGAAAAGTTCATGCGAGACGGCCATTTCGAGCGTCGAGAAGATGGCAAGCCACAGAAGAAGGTCGGTGTCATCTATAAGAACTTGACTGTGAAGGGTGTTGGTGCGACTTCGACATTTGTTCGAACCGTACCGGACGCGATTCTGGGGACCTTTGGGCCAGATCTGTGGCACATCATCTGTCGATTCGTCCCAGCGCTTGCTCGACGAACCGGCGAGACTCGAACACTGATCAACGACTTTAGCGGGTGCGTACGCGATGGCGAGATGATGCTCGTTCTTGGTCGTCCCGGAGCTGGATGCACAACCTTCCTGAAAGCGATCAGCAACAACAGAGAGACATACGCCGAAGTTTCAGGAGAGGTCTCATACGGGGGCATAGCCGCGGACAAGCAGAAGAAAATGTATCGCGGTGAGGTGAACTACAACCCAGAAGACGATGTCCATTTTGCATCCCTCAATGTGTGGCAGACCTTCACTTTCGCGCTCTACAACAAAACAAAGAAGGCGGCGAAAGACGACATTCCGATGATCGCCAACGCACTGATGCGCATGTTCGGCATCAGCCACACCAAATACACACTCGTTGGAGATGAGTATACCAGGGGCGTGAGTGGTGGTGAACGCAAGCGAGTGTCTATCGCCGAGACTCTGGCATCCAAGAGTACAGTGACGTGCTGGGACAACTCCACGAGAGGCTTAGATGCCTCGACCGCCTTGGATTATGCTCGCTCTCTTCGTATTATGACCGACGTCACAAACCGCACAACCTTGGTGACACTCTATCAAGCCGGCGAGGGAATCTATGAGTTGATGGACAAAGTTTTGGTGATCGATCAGGGTCGTGAAATCTTCATGGGGCCTGCCTCCGAAGCCAAACAATACTTCATCGACCTGGGATTTGAGTGTCCCGATCGCCAGACAACTGCCGACTTCCTCACGTCCGTCACCGATCCAGTCGAGCGCCGCTTCCGCGAAGGATATGCCAATCGTGCTCCGAAGACTCCTGAAGAGCTTGAAAAGGCGTTCAGGTCTTCGCCGGCATACCAGCGCGCTCAGGAGGATGTGCGAGACTATGAGAACTACCTCAAGGAAACAGACTATGAGGACACCGAGCGATTCGAAAATGCTGTTCAGACCGGCAAGTCCAAGCATGTGCGCAAGAAGAGCCCATACACGGTGAGCTTCATCAGACAGGTGCAAGCCTGTGTGAAGCGCGAGTTCTGGCTTCTGTGGGGAGACATGACAACACTTTACACCAAACTCTTCATCATCGTCTCCAACGGCCTCATCGTTGGATCTCTTTTCTACGGACAACCAGAGGATACCGAAGGCGCTTTCTCTCGCGGTGGTACCTTGTTCTTCTCGATTCTCTTCCTTGGTTGGCTGCAGCTCACTGAGCTGATGAAGGCCGTTTCTGGACGCGCTGTGGTCGCTCGGCACAAGGAATATGCATACTATCGGCCTAGCGCGGTCACCATGGCTCGTGTTGTCGCTGATCTGCCGGTGATCCTGGTCCAGGTCGTTGTATTCGGAATTCTCATGTACTTCATGACGAACCTGATCATCGACGCTGGCAGATTCTTCATCTACATGCTCTTCGTCTACATCACGACGATCATGCTTACGGCGCTCTACCGTCTTTTCGCCTCGGTGTCTCCGGAAATCGACACGGCTGTTCGCTTCTCCGGAACCGCACTGAACCTGCTCGTCATCTATACTGGCTACGTGATACCGAAGACGCAGCTGCTCTCGGAGTATATCTGGTTCGGATGGCTCTACCACATCAACCCAATCTCATATTCTTTCGAAGCTGTGCTCACGAACGAGTTTGCTGGCAGAACAATGGAATGTGCTCCGAGCCAACTCGTTCCTCAAGGTCCTGGTGTCGACCCTGCGTTCCAAGGCTGTCCTCTTGCTGGCGCGGCAGTCAATGCGCAACAAGTCGAGGGCTCGGCATACCTCGCGACGCAATACAGTTACTCGCGCTCCAATCTCTGGCGCAACTTCGGAGTCGTGATCGCTTTCACCGTACTCTACATTATCCTTACCCTTGTCGCCACGGAATTGTTTGACTTCTCTGGTGGCGGTGGTGGCGCGTTGACTTTCAAAAAGTCAAAGCGCGCAAAGAAGCAGGTCAAGCAAGCCGCTCCAGCAGACGAGGAGAAAGGTGGACGCGTCGATGACAGCGACAGCTCAACCAAGAAGGAGAGTGGAATGGGAGAGTCCGGTGAGTCTGAAAAGGAAAGCGAAGCACTCGAGCAAATCACCAAATCTGAGAGCATCTTCACCTGGCGCGACGTGGAATACACTGTTCCATATCTGGGAGGCGAGAAGAAGCTTCTCAACAAGGTCAATGGATACGCAAAGCCTGGCGTGATGGTCGCCTTGATGGGCGCAAGTGGAGCAGGCAAGACAACTCTCTTGAATACCCTTGCGCAACGACAGTCCATGGGTGTCGTCTCTGGCGAGATGTTCGTTGACGGTCGACCGCTGGACGGCGCATTTCAGCGCAACACTGGATTCTGTCTTCAAGGCGATCTCCATGACGGCACGGCTACGATTCGGGAAGCGCTGGAATTTTCTGCGATCTTGCGCCAGGAAACCAGCGTCCCACGTGCAGAGAAGATTGCATATGTCGACAAGATCATTGATCTTCTTGAGCTAAATGACCTGCAAGATGCGATCATCAGCAGCTTGGGCGTCGAGCAGCGAAAGCGTCTTACCATCGGAGTCGAGCTGGCTGCCAAGCCGTCTCTTCTGTTGTTCCTGGACGAGCCAACTTCAGGCCTCGATTCGCAAAGCGCCTACTCTATCGTTCGCTTCCTGAAGAAACTGGCTCACGCGGGACAAGCGATCGTCTGTACCATCCACCAGCCATCCTCTGTGCTTATTCAGCAGTTCGATATGATTCTCGCCCTCAATCCAGGTGGCAACACTTTCTACTTCGGACCCGTCGGCGAAAATGGAAAGGATGTCATCAAGTACTTCAGCGAGCGGGGTGTCGATTGTCCACCCAACAAGAACGTCGCTGAGTTCATCCTGGAAACCGCCGCTCGCCCAGCGCAAGGCAAGAATGGCAAGAAGATCAACTGGAACGAAGAATGGCGCAACAGTCAGCAGGCTAAAGATGTCATCGAGGAAATCGAAGGTCTCAAGCTCACGCGCAGCAAGACCCAGCCGGAGTCCAAGCGCACGGAACAGGAGAAGGAGTTCGCGGCGCCCGTTGCAGTCCAGTGCGCCGAGCTTTTGAAGCGCACTTTCAAGCAGTACTGGCGAGATCCCTCGTACCTCTATGGCAAGCTCTTCGTCTCGGTCGTCATCGGCATCCTCAATGGCTTTACTTTCTGGCAACTCGGAAACACGATCCAGGACATGCAGAACCGCATGTTCACGAGTTTCTTGATCATCGTCATTCCACCAACGATCGTCAACGCTGTTGTACCGAAGTTCTTCACGAACATGGCACTTTGGCAAGCTCGCGAGTACCCGTCCAGGATCTATGGCTGGTTCGCATTCTGCACAGCTCAAGTGGTCGCAGAGATTCCGCCTGCCATCATCGGTGGCTTGGTATACTGGGTTCTATGGTATTTTCCTACTGGATTGCCTACCGAGGCTCCGGTGTCGGGCTACGTCTTCCTGATGGTAAGTTTTGCCCCAATCTCAACTTTGGCTTTTGCTAATGACTGCAGACTATGCTCTTCTTCTTGTTCCAAGCCTCATGGGGACAGTGGATTTGTGCCTTCGCACCGTCTTTCACTGTCATCTCGAACGTTCTGCCATTCTTCTTCGTCGTCTTCTCGCTGTTCAACGGTGTGGTTCGACCTTACTCGTCGTTGCCTGTGTTCTGGCGATACTGGATGTACTGGTAAGTTTCTCTTATGCCCCCAAAGCCGTTCGACCTTGTCACTGACATTCTGTCCAGGGTCAACCCATCCACATGGTGGATCGGAGGCGTCCTCGCCGCCACACTCGACGGCGCTCAAATCCAATGTGCCGAATCAGAAACCGCGGTATTCGACTCGCCTCCAGGACAGACCTGCTCGCAGTATGCTGGCGCTTTCGCAACATCCTCTGGTGGCTACCTACTGAACCCCGACGCCACTGCGGGATGCATGCTATGCCCATACTCGACCGGAAACCAATACCTCTCAACACTAAACATTGAAGCATCGCAGAAATGGAGAGATTTCGGAATCTTCTTGGTGTTCGTTTTCACCAACTGGCTCCTGGTCTACTTCTTCATCTGGTCTGTGCGTATCAAGGGCTGGTCGTTTGGTATGAGCCAGCTCTTCGGTGGACTTGGGAAATTGGTCAATGCGGTCAAGAAGCCTATCGCACAGAAACTCGGCGGGAAGAAGAAGGATGAGAAAGCTGATCAGGAATGATTGCATTGATATCTTAGCGTGGCGTTTACTGAGCAGTGAGATGATAGAGACAGAGCAAGAGTGATAGAGACCAGACTACAGCTTGTGATGATTCAATGAGTTGTATATTTAATGTGTCATACGACGAAGTATCTCATGTTCAACTATTACCGACTTTCCAGACTTCTCATGATGGTCCGATTTGAAAAGTCACTGGCAACTCTCTGCCTCACAAGCCAAGCGAAAGTGGATCCCAGATGGTTTGGTGACACAGCAGACGGATGACTACTTGCCGCACGAGCCCGCGTTCATTGCTGCTCGCGCGCCGAATGTAACACAGAACAGCGGTCGCGGTTTGAGTGGCAGGTGGGAGATGTGCACCTCACTCGGGTGCTCGCATGACAACTCCGCTGGGACCTGGCGTTCTTGCTCACCGCAGAGCACTCCGGCGGTCGTAACTGCATCTGCTTACCCACAGCCAGCATAGCGACAGCTGTCGGTCTCAGATAGTAGCTTCTTGGCATTCGGGCGTGCCTGATGTCTCAAAAGACATGCACGTAGTACGGGCTCTGGCCTCGCTGCCGTCATCGTCGTCGTGCCTATACGGAAGCACGGCAGGCGGAAATGAGAGGCCAAACAGAACCCTCGTGCCAGCCCTCGTCTCTCGTTCTTCCGTTGCTGCCACAGCGACAATCTGGAGGCGAGGGACTGGAGGATTCGAGCGATTGCGTAGTCTCGAGGAGGAAGAACATTTGACAATCAACGCCTTGCTCTGTGCTTCAGCTGGTTGACGGCTGTCACCATTGACGACGTTACAGTGCTACTGCAAGCCCAAACACCGAGCTTCCGTTCCCGAGTATGTGTGGGCATGCATGCAAGAAGCTGCAATACCGTAGGATGACTGCCGCCGTCATTTCTCTGACATACTAGTGGCTGGCCGGCTCCGAAAATGGGAGGGAAGTTCGACTTTGCTTGAAGTGATTGGACGTAACGCGCGGGAAGTGACAGTAACAGAAAACATACGTCTCCCGACCGCCTGATCGATGGGCCCGAGAGCTCGGTACGTCCTCCAGGCGTGGCGTTCTAATATGTTATCCTCCGCCCCGCAGGGCATGAGACAACAGTCGAAAGCTGTCAGCCACTCCAGGAGGACTCAGCACGCACGCACGCTTGGACCGAGACCATTGCGCAGGTGCTTGACTGGAGCCAGACGCGAGGATGCCAGGAGGAGGCTCGAGCACAATCGATATGGCTTTGCGAACCAGCCTCGAGCGATGGCCGCCATGTTTGCTCAAATCAAAAGCAACAAACGGCCTTGATGAAAGAAGCACAAGGCAAGAGCCTCCATTGCTACGCAATTAGCATTGTCGCCATATCGACTGAAAGAGGCAGAGCGGGAGCACTGGGCAATGTACGATCTCGCCCAGTTGCATTGCGTCCATGAGTCTCTCGTGCCCGCCATCGGCACAAACGACGACGTGCATGAGCATTGCATAGACCAGTGGACAAGCACATCTGAGACCTATGCTTTGTCCCTCACCGCAAACTTGTCAAAGCCACGGCCATCGGACAGATTGATCTGCCTAGTTTCGAGAAAGCGTAGATGATGCGCCAACGATCGGCCCCTTGTTACATTTGGCGCAACTGCAAACTGCACTGTTACAGCCAGACCTCGTTCTCGCACTGGTGCTTGCTTGATTCCGCTTTGATCTCTCGCCGGGAGTCAGACATGGTGGGGCGCGGTCACTGAGATCATCGTAGGTCAATGCAGCCGATGCAGCCAGAAGGCTCGCCGTCAGGGATCTAGCATATCGACACAGATTGATGCACTTACCATTGAAAGCGCCTCGTCCTCGCCCTTGAGACCTGTTCTTCACCGCTTCGCTGGCCTTTGCAACAAGGTTGGTGCTCTTTCTGCTGCTTGTCATCCTGCCACATTGCATTTGAGCATGCCGTCGTCCTCCTACTCGCACATGCGGTCACCTACTGTCGACTCATCATCTCGAGGAGGTCCTCTTGGCCATCACGACTTCTCTTCGCTTGTCGGAGCCAACATCCAGCACGATACCACCGCCACCATGTTGACGATAGACTCGCTACTCAACCCAGCAGGCGGCCACAGATACCATGAGCAATACGGCAACACCGCTCCGCCTACACCAGCGTACAGCTCCTGCACGTACTCCCAAGGAGGCACTCCTCGACCAGAGACACCGCTTACCCCGTCGCCAAAACGTCAGAAGCTCGTCAAAGATGCCGCCATGTTCGTTCGAAACCGACCCCAGGGAGAAATCAACTACCCGGCTTCGGAGTGTAGCGAAGAATTCGAGTGCCTCGCTCCTCACCAGCGTCAGGAACTTGCCCAGCAGCATCTCAACTTCCATCTCTTTCCAAGTGGCCGAGGCGAAGACGGTCGGATTGAGGACTATGCTCGACGCATACCATATTCGAGTGAGAAGAAGGAGTTCTTGACAAAGACTGGCCGAGATGCCTTTGAAGGTGAGAAGAGGCAGAAACGCTGCGGACACTGGGAATAGGCTGACGTTGGAAACAGTATTCCAGTACACCTTCGTCGTTCCCAACGACCCAAATCGCAAGGAGCATGTCGTCATGTGGGATTACCGGATTGGTTTGGTCAGGATCACTCCCTTCTTCAAGGCCTTACAGCACACCAAGGTAGGCAATGCCATTCCCGTCAGGTTCCAGAATCTGACATATGTATAGACCACACCCGCAAAGGCGCTGTCTACCAACAGTGGCTTGAAAGACCTCGCGCACTCGATCACAGGAGGCGCATTGGTAGCCCAGGGGTACTGGATACCATATGCTTGCGCTCGAGCGGTCTGCCTCACCTTCTGCTACAACATCCGTTGGGCACTGACACCAGTGTTCGGCCCTACGTTCATCAACGAGTGTCTCAGACCAGGCGAGCCAGGCTTCGGAAGCTTCAAGATTGACCCTGAGGTCGTTCGTTGCGCTGCTCGAGAAGCCGAAGGCTGGCGCCCGGACAACTACGGACAGAGGGTCATGCTGGTCCCTGCAGCAAGCCATCACTATGGACAGCCTGTCCCACGAAGTCAGCCAGAGGAACTTCGCCAGCCACGAGGCGGCCACATACGCTTCCACACGGATTCTCCCTTCGGTCCCAATGCGCACAGGTCCACTGGTTCCTCCTATACCTATGCTGGCCCAGGCAATGAGTCTCCGGCACTGTCGCCAAAGTCCACGAGCTACGAATACCGAGAGAGTCCACAATGGACCAGCATCAACAGGAGGCATGACGAAGTCTATCAGCAACCATATGCCGGGCCTGGGGAGCCGCTCTCAGACTCGCTGCTGATGGAGCCTCGCTATACCCCGCCGGCGCCATGGCGTGCCGCAGAACCGCTACGCAGCATGCCGAAGCAGAGGTCTATGGAGCCTGCTCAACCACAAGCCAAGCAAGCCTTGAAGCGCCGACACAGCGACGTAGACGACTCATCAGACGACCTCCCAGATGAAGAACCCGAAGCGGTCCTCAGCACGTCCAGCGAAAGTGACGACGCGGATCTCCCGCTGTCGCCGCCACCGACACGTCCGTCCAGGAATTCTCGTGTCACCCGTAGCAGCAAGAAGTCGAAACCAGCCACGGGGCCATCGGGTAAGAAGTTCACGGATGCTGACGAGCAAGCCGCACGTTGGTTGCTCAATCTGAGTACTAGGGATTCTCAACTGGCGCGGGAGCCAAATCAATTCAGCATGCGCAACTTCGAGATGAGCGGTCAATAGTGTGTTGTGCTGATGGCGGTCCGCGATGGTGTATAGGTATTACGAACGACACGCACAGGAATGACTTACATAGGTAGGCGGTTGGCTGTTTGTCAGCCTTCACAGCTTGCGATCTCTGAACACAGAACTTGAACAAGCCGCAATCGACGAGCAAGGTCTCGCGCTTGACCAGAATTGAATGCCTTCGTGATGTGTTTTCGACTCACCTTTGGGCTCAAGTTGTTGCTGATGAGCTCAAGGCTTGTTCGCGGCGCTATTCTCAAACTACATCACATGTCTCCGTCAGCAGTCACTTGAACATGCCACGAAGGATGGAGTCCGGCAGCATGGCCAACGCTCAACAGCACAGGAAGGCGCGTCAGGTCGGAGGTCTCCCACTCCTCCGAGAGCCTCACATCGTGAAGCCGGCCGCTTCCCCTGGGACCACGGGATGCGCAATTCGTTCGGCAGCGTTGTCCGACTCCAGTGTCACGTCGTTGGCCAGGCGTAGAATTATCCCACCAGAGGTCGAGTCGACGGGACTGAAGTTTCCACGTGAGGGCAAAAGGCCATCGGCACGGCGTGGAAGGAGGAGACTGGCACCTGGTTTCAGAGGGAATTGTGGGTCCCATCCTGATCAGGCCTTGGACTATGTCCCTTCTGGAGTCCGGTAGCACTCGCCGTGCCACTTACCTCTGAAGCGGAAGTGAAGACGCGTATACCATGTGCTACGCGTCAGACTCCAGAGCAGTCTCACCAAGCCTGAAGATCGGCAATCGGACGTGCTGGTGGGCGCCCATGTTCGCCGCTGATGTCCAGTCGAAGGAGCAAGTAGCACATCTGTCCGGCGTCTGTGGCTTTTGCAGGACTATCGATGGTGCGTGGTGGGGGAGTACGATCACATCGGTGTGGCGGCCCGGGGCAGGGGCGGGCTGCAGGAGAACAAAGAGCGACGAGAGTGGAGGTGCGGTGTCCGACGAGCCGTGGTCGCGCGGCAGGAAAGGAGTCGCTGGCTGTATTTGATCAGGCAAGAGCTGGGCGCTACTGCGGCGTGGCCTCGGCGCTTCTTGCGCCGCGAAGGCCGACTTTCGTTCTTGCCTCGCCAGCATCGACACGCGACTCACTGCCATGATTGACGTTCCTTCTTCGTTGCTGCTTGCGCAATCCAGTCCTCGGTCATGGGCCGGCATGCCGTGTTGCCGGGAGACGGGCGTCGTCACGTCCGGACATCGATGTTGCAGTGCTGTTTCCTGTTCGCGTGCAGGATGGGCCAGCGGGCGAGACGCGAAATGAGAACGCCAACAATGTGGCTTACAGGCTGCGCCAGCCCTGCTCTTCGTCAGCCTCTAGCGCCAAACTTTGACCTTCCTGGCCGTCCTTCAGCTGCTTGTAGATAGGAGCGCGTCTCATCTCGCGTGGCCCATCTGCACTTCACCTCTCCTGCCAGGCTTGCCCGACGACGAATTCTCTCTGACCACCAGACAACGCACACCAGAGCAGGATGGGCGGCCTGGGATCGGGAGACGAGGAGAAGCAGCACTACGACCTACCGCACGAGCCGTTCCGAGACCTCCGATCGAGCACAGAATCGAGTGCGACTTCTTCCACCACATCGACCATTGCTGCCATCAGAGAGGGCCGGGACATTGAAGCACAGTCAGAGCAGATTGTAGCTGCAGAACATCATGTGCCGGCCCGCTCGAAGCTGCTGTTCCTCGCAGCATACTTTTTCCTCAACTTGTTCTTGACTTTGTCAAACAAGTCTGTGCTGGGCACGGTGCGCAGGGATCCGCACCAATACTCGGACTCTCACGCTGACATGATCACAGGCTCGTTTTCCATGGCTTCTGACAGCCATTCACTGCACGGCGACATCGATAGGATGCTTCATCATGCTCGGCTTCGGCCTTCTCAAGCTCTCAACACTCGGCACGCGGGAAAACCTGACCCTCGTCGCCTTCTCCTTACTGTTTACCGTCAACATTGCGATATCGAACGTTTCTCTGGCAATGGTGTCGGTGCCATTTCATCAGATCATGCGATCTACGACACCTGTCATGACCATTCTCATTTACCGGTTTGCATACGCGAGGACGTATTCCAGCCAAACTTATCTTACCATGATTCCGCTTATCTCCGGCGTGGCCCTTGCGACTGTCGGTGATTACTACTGCACGCTTGCTGGATTTACAATGACGCTCTTGGGCGTGGTACTGGTGAGTTGGAATTTGACAAATACTTCATGTCCAGGACTGACATTTATCAGGCGGCAATAAAGACAGTAGCTACCAACAGACTGATGACCGGATCTTTGAAGCTTTCAGCACTCGAGGTCCTCCTACGAATGTCACCTTTGGCAGCGATACAGTGCGTGGTATACGCCTATCTTACCGGCGAAGCAGACCAATTCCGGATAGCATACGCCGAAGGCCAGTTCTCGAGTACCTTCGGCGCTGCACTGTTCCTCAACGCTATCACTGCGTTTTTTCTAAACATAGTTGGATTCCAGGCCAACAAAATGACTGGTGCTCTCACCATCACAGTGTGCGGAAATGTGAAGCAAGCGCTCACTATTATGCTGGGAATTGTCCTTTTTCATGTACAAGTCGGTGCTCTCAACGCATTCGGAATGCTCATCACGTTGTGTGGAGCAGCTTGGTACAGCCAAGTTGAGTTGTCTTCGCGAGCGAAACGGTAGCACGCGTTGAGAAATTTCCACAGCATAGCGATAGCGGTTGTTTCCTAATGATACCCCAGAATTGTATATCACGAAATGTTCTAACCTTGCACCAATTTGTCTTGTGCCGTGCTGCCCGAATTGAGCAGCCACCAACGTTTTGCACGACTCGTACTTTCACTACCGAAGCGACCGTAGGGGGCAGAAGGATGATGAAATCAGCGGCACCACTTTTATGCAAAGATGCAACATGGTCACGGGATTGATCTTTTTGCACATCCATAGATACAGACTCTGTGCAACGCGTCAGCGGCGCAGCGTTGAGCGAGCGAAAGTTTTTGGCCGTCGTTGCCAGGACATGGCTGCCACGCTTTGCGGCGTTGGCAAGTCATGTTGGCAGCCTGGGAACATGTGCCAAGGGCGGGAAAGAACTTTCTACACCACTTGCCGTCCATCCTGTGAGGCGACAGTTTATTATGCGTGCACAATCCATTTCGAGCTTCCAAGATCAAGGTCAAGGAGCATATCGTCGTCGCCGATGTCCAGAACGACCAAGTGCACGTGATGCGGATTTCACGCTAAGCCATTTCGGGCCCGTGTAAACTTTGATTCGCCTGCCAAAAATCTAGCACAAGATTCCATGAAGCGGCTTTGACGACCATTCACATCCGATAGCAACATGGCACAAGATACTGCGACAGAAAAGAAGCAGCCCAAATCTTTCGAAGCTCTGACACCCGAACTGTCGCAATGGATCCTCGACTTCACCACCGGTATGGGTTTTGCCCGAACTACTCCAGTACAAGCGATGGCGATTCCGCTCCTGATGGGTAACAAGGATCTGGTCGTCGAGGCAGTCACAGGAAGTGGAAAGACACTCAGTTTTCTCATTCCTCTGGTCGAGCGAATACTCAAGGCCGAAGAACCAAATAAGCGAGGTTATGTACGATCAATAGTTGTCGCGCCTACCAAAGAACTCGCCAGCCAAATATACGACGTGCTCACCGGTCTCCTGGACTTTCACAAACCTTCCGCTGCCTATCTGAAGCAAGCAGCAAAACCTGAAGTGGATAGTGAAGATGAGGAAATGGAGGATGTTGAGGTTGAGCAGGTGCCACCCGGTCCTTATGCGGTACCGCAGTTGCTTGTTGGAGGCAGGACGAAGCTGGCAGAAGACCTTGCCACATTCTCGCAACTGAATTCAAATATCCTCGTGGGCACCCCGAAGCGAGTCTTGGAAGTTTTGCAATCTTCAAAGGTCATCATAAAGCGACACTGGTTTGACCTTCTGGTGCTGGATGAAGCAGATCGCTTACTCGACGCGAACTTCCAATCAGATCTGCAGCGAATACTCGATATTGTACCGAAAGAGCGACGGACAGGGCTTTTCAGTGCATCTGTCTCGGAAGCAGTAGATGAGCTTGTGCGAGTCGGCATGCGGTACCCCTTCAAGATCAGCGCGAAAGTGCGCAGCAGAAGCGGCGCACTAGACAAGCGCACACCTGAGAGCCTGAAGCTATATCATCTCGTTACAAAGCAGTCGCTCCGGATACCGCATCTCAAGCACATATTGGAGCGAAGTAAAGCAGAAAAGGCGATATTGTACGTTTCGACTCGAGCTGGTGTGGATTACTGGAATCATATTTTGCAACCACTTCTTGGAATGTCAGTATATCCCCTACATGGTGACCACAAGGCTGCAATACGGATGAAGAACCTGCAGCGCTTCCGCGACTCGGTCTCCCCGGCGATTCTTCTTACCACGGACGTTTTAGCTCGAGGGATTGACATACCGGATATCGACCTGGTTGTTCAGCTCGACCCGCCGAAGCAACCCAAAGACTTCATACATCGCTGCGGTCGCTCTGGTCGAGCAGGGAAGCGCGGCATGGCAATCACGTTTCTGAGCGAGGGTGGTGAAGAAGACTATGTCAAATATCTCAGTCTGCAGGGCACGCCACTTGAGCCCTACCCTAATCCACCCAATTTGTCCGATGCAGATGCTAAAGAGACTATCGATGCGATTCGCAAAGTATTGATACAGAAACGAGAACTCCACGACCGCTCACAAAAAGCATTCGTTAGCTGGATTCAGGCATACAGCAAGACCTTGCCCACGGACATCTTTAGCGTGCGCAGATTAGACTGGGTCGAAGCTGGAAAGGCATGGGGCCTCCTTCGCTGGCCAAAGATGCCAGAATTGAAACGCCACTTTCCAGTAGCAGCTACGGATAGAGCACATGGCCTTGACCTGCCTGCAGATTTTGACCTCAACAACGTAGCATATGCCGATAAAGTGCACGAAGCACAACGACAAGCAGACAACGAGGCTCGTGCTCGGGGTGAGAAGCCTCAGCTGTCCTCTCAACTTCGAGGAAAACTTGCTGCGGCGAAGCAGAGGAAAGAGAAAGCATGGACAAAACAGAAGGGCGCCAAAGTTGTGCGAGAAGAGAGGAGAGAGAGGAAAGAAGTCAGAAGAAAGGCGGAGAACCATTCGAAGATGAGCGAAGCCGATAAAGCGAAAGAGCGGGAGCTGGAGGCTTTGATCAGCAAAGTCAGAGCACAGAATGCGAAGGCTGAGGAAGATTTTGAGGGGTTCGACGATTAGAGCCTGAGAATAGACGAGTGTCCAGGAAGTGCGGTCGAGTTCTGGTCACAACTGGGCTGCGCGTGTGTCGTTTCGGGAAATATAATGCCCTGGATGTATTGCAGTAAGGCAGAGATACGGGAAGCCACTTCGTGTTCTCTCCTCGCAGCATTTTTCTGCCCGTGTCGTTTCGGTAGACACAGTACCTCTGGTGTACTGCGCCGGGCAGAGATACGAGGAGCCACCTCTTGCTCTCTCCTCGCAGCGATTTCCCGCTCGTGTCGTTTGGGTAGATGCAGTGCCCCTGGTGTGCTGCGCAGGGCAGAGTTACGAAGAGTCAGGTCCGCCAAATCTTGTCACACGAAGGACGGAAGGACATTTAACCAGAGGAATGATTCCCACCTACTGGTTGTCTAGGTACGGCCAAGGTTTGGCTCGACAGCACATACCCGAGCACCGAGCTCGAGAACAGTCCAGCCCTACTCTTAATGATCGAGTGAGAAGCGTCCAGAAGACTCTCGAAAGAGAGAAAATGCTCATCTGCTGAATGTGTTGGAGATCCAGCACCGCCGGAGCTGCCTGTGGTTCTTGTACTGTCTTCGGTACGACAGAGAGGCGGCGCTTCAGCCTTCGGGGAAAGACCTAGTTGGGAGTCTTGAGAGAAACCTTGATGCTGAAGTTGTACTCCTCTTCTGCGGGTCATCAGCTTCGATGTCGGATTCGGCGGTCTTCTCAGTCTCCTCAGTCTCCTTGGGCTTCATCAAGCTCAGCACTTCCCTTCTGATTTGCGGATGGCTGTGTGGTAGATTGAACACCCAGCTGGCTTTTTCACCGGAGAAAGAGGACCAAGCGGCTGTAAAGTACATTGCGTTGCGCAGCTCTTCTGGAATATCGTCGAGGAGTGTTAGTAGTTTCTTCGGCGCCTTCAGCTTCGCTGCTCCTTCTAGCGTTGTGGAATTGGTAGCGGGTGGATTCTGAGAGGAAGGAGAGTCACCTGTGTGCCCGACTGTTTGGGAGGATGCTTTCACTTCGCCTCCTTTGTTGTTCGGGAGTGAGTGCCAACATCGTCAGCCGAGCGCTTGTTTGTGAGACGGCCACTTATTCGTTGCGCCAAAGTGTCGAGGTATGCTGACTGCCTCGTGTGTAGTGGTGTGGAGTGTGAATAGAAGTGAAGTCGAGTGGTCGATAGTAATGTTACACAAGACGTTGGACATGAAGCAGTAGGCCCAAGCTTCCCGCGCCACCAGTCATTTATCTATTTGTGCAAGCAACGTCCCAACACGTTTCAGCACACATCATCCGAAGAACGACCGCTCCCTCGACACACACAGCGCCAACAGAATGCCCCCAGAAGCGAACGCCGCGAGCGTTCCACGCGCTGGACGTCCTCCCGCAACGAAAGATGAGATCAATAGTTGGTGACGCGCAGCAGACCCGCGAGTGACATGCGAAATAACTTGCCGGTTCTTGAACATTACCGTCGAGCGCTATCGAGAGATCCAAGCAGAGATCCGCCAGACCCTCTGTCGCAAGAGTGGCCTAACTGCAGGCTCGGACTTCACGACCACTAAGAAGCCCGACGAGCCATACGCTCGAGCAGGAGAGGAACTTCGAATGTGGCAACACGACTTCAGCACCGCGAGAGGCCAGCGAGAGGTGCCCGATGCCTTCTCCCTCGTCGAGTTCACGTTCCCAGCTGAGTTCGGCATGAACTTTACGACTAAAGCAGAAGTGCTTGCAGACTACCAGATGGACAATCAGTTCTCACACCTCCCGAGTATGTATCTCCCGCTGCTCTGAGACCATTGCAATTGCTAACTCGCATAGATGAGGCCAGCAAGATCACGCGCCTCCACCCACCAGGGCGCCGTCACATTATGTCGAGGATGATCGTCGAGCAGGCTAGACTGATGAAGGAAACGCCAGATCTGCGCACTATGGCTACCGAGGACATCGAGATTGGCCAGGCTGATCCACAGGCTCTGGGCGCCCACGGAGGATAAGAGCAAAGCCACCAGCCCAGAAGAGCGCAGAACAGCTGGGCTCGCATTCCCCAAACAGCTGATCGTGGTCAAGGCCAAGCATGTTCCAGAAGCAGACGATGCAGAATAGGAGGCGAATAAGGATACAGTCCAACAGATGAGCAAGCGACCGATAACAAGGCATTGTAGCCCGACTCCCATGGAATGGGTGCTTGTGGGTGCCAGAGTCGCTATAAAGCCTACAGCATCGTCGTATTCGCGAGGTCCGGTGCAGCTTCGTCTTCGCCTTGTGATGACATGTTCAGGTTCTCGCTCTCGTCGGTGGTCCGTGATGTTACTGGTACTGGTTGCTGTTGCTGTTCGCACTCGCTGAAAGGTCAGTCGTCTTCAGCTTCACTTCTGTATTGATTAATCTCATGCAAGCGCGCTCAAGTCATTTCATTAAAGATCCACAGACTGACCCGTCTCGCCGTCCACGCGAGGTGCGGGGAGGCTGTCGCTGTCGCAGACGATCTGCTATCATGCCCTCAGTTTCACTCAGAGTCGCCGAGATCAACGTTGATCCGCGTGTCATCAAGATCGACCTCGAATACATTTACCAGAAGATAAACTGATTGCGATACGTCCGGTCTCGCTGCGATGGAGCTGTCTTCCGGCCTCCCAGAAAAACTCGCCTTCCAATGCGAGGTTTCTCGCGTTGCGTACGAACCTGGCATTCATCACTCCCAGAAATCGAGGTTCTTTCATCATGCTTCCTTTTGTTCAGACTTCAGATAGCTCCACTGGCGAGAACCTGTTCGATGGTGCTCTGCAGATCTCGTGGCAGTCAGGACAACTTCGTCGACACCTTGCACCGCATTTATTTTCGTCGGGTCCCGAGAATTCTGCCTTTCACGCTGCTTTGTTCAGGCTGCTTGAGAGAACACACTGGGCTATCGTGACGGGGACGATAGAGGTGGAGCACATTCGTCAGGCTTCGACCGAAGTTCTGTGGTGAGATCAGTTGACGTTGTTGGTTGCTGGGGTGCCAGCCGCCCTGTTTTGCTGCCTGCCGACGATAGACCGATGCGAGAACGTGACTGCCCTGCGAACAAGTTGAACCTTGTGCTTGAGACCGCCTTTCCCTGGCAGAGAGCTTGTGTGCCTGCGGCTTCTTTAGCTTTGCTTTGGCCGCATGTGAGATATGGAGTGCCTGAGTCGTGATT
Source organism: Cercospora berteroae (assembly GCA_002933655.1). NCBI lineage: Eukaryota > Fungi > Ascomycota > Dothideomycetes > Mycosphaerellales > Mycosphaerellaceae > Cercospora > Cercospora berteroae. The sequence continues at coordinate 57 of PNEN01000547.1, read as the reverse complement.
CGCGGGCTGTCACGCTTATGCAGTGTTACACTGCATGGCGGTGAGCGATTATACCAT
>PNEN01000546.1:68271-137906 GCA_002933655.1 Cercospora berteroae | reverse complement strand
ATTTAGTTAGGTTTAAAAGGTAGTGTAATAAGTTATATATATAATTAAGGGAAGGTAGCGAACGAGCTGCCTCTATATACCTCCACCTCGGAACGGAACATGTATTAATCCGTCCGGTTCATGCGAGGTGGCTGCCAGGTGGCTGCTAAACCGACAATCGTAGATAGAAAAAGGTATCCGTCGCGATTTACTAGCTATGCTTGATTTCCGGCGCACGGCCGGGCCTATGGCTCGCACAGCACCCACACCATGTCAGACGCCGATTCTGCGCAGCATATCCAGCATTACCAGCACACGGTACTGCTTCCATTGGAATGACAGCCTCCTCCGCCCGAGCTTGGTCTCAAGAACACGATGCCCCTCTCCAGTTACACATGGATCAATTTGCAACCTCTCCGTGCGAGCCTCTGTCGGAAGCAGCACTACAGAGCCTTTGATCGATCTCGCCCAGCCTCTTCATGCGAGCACTATCAGACTCCTCGAGAGAAATTGTTCCTGGCGACTCAAATTGGATGTCGCTCAAACTCTTCATCTTCCAGATCTCGGCAATCAACTGAGGAGCCAAAACTGCCCAAGCCGAGACATTTTGATATCTCAGCCCAACTATTCGCCGCACATGAAGCGATCTGAGATTTGGAAGACAATGCAACTGTTTCAGCCCCATCAACATCGATGCAGGCTGACCCACTACCAACTCAAGGTTCGAAATAGCAGACAGGCGCCGTGCACCCAGAGAATCTAAGAAGCTCGTGGGTGGATCGATGGAGAAACGATTGACGGAATAAAAAATCTCTTCGGCCTCGGCAAGGGCTCGTCGACAAGTCAGAAGGATTGCCAAAGTTACTGGAGCCTTTCCATGCGACGTACGAGGTGCGAGCTTGACGGCACCCCTCGAAGTGGGAATGCTAAGCAGGTGCTCATATATGTTGAGCCTGAGCTCTGTTGGTAAACGGAAGAGCAGAGATTGGCCCTGTGGGTTGATCGACTTATCCAGCTTTGTCTCTGTGATAATTGCATTACTCCTCATCTGGTGGTCTCTGCACGGGGCTGCACCGAAGCTGAATTGCAATTGGAATTTGATGTAAGTGCTGCGCGAGGTACCTGTAAAGCCACGACCTTCGTGCAGCTGAACCGCTTCTTTTGGAGGTAGTATGACCCAGTCCTCATTGTCTGCAGAATCGACGTCCGGTATTATGTCGGCCATGGTTGCTAACAAGTCATGCGAAACCTCGGCGAGCTGCTGGTCGATGGACGTGAAGACACACGTGTCTGTAGGCACATTGCAAAGGTGTGCAGTACTTCGGAATTTGGCTGGATCTAATTAATGTGATCAGGCAGCAGGCAAGACGTACCATACGTCAGACGACGCTAGGTCGATCCTTCTTATGCACTCTTGTTTTATTGTGACTGGTACTTGAAGCTACCCAACTCTATCTTGCAGGTCCCTGCCCATTCTTGTTGGCTTATACTGATATGGTTGCACGATCATCCCAACACCATATACTTGCGTAGCTGACTTGCGCAATAGTGGTCTACAGCCCTTCCTCATAAGGAACGATCACGTCTGGATAGACCTCCGTAACGACACCTTTTATTGGATCATCCGGTATACGGCGATTGCATTCCACCAAGTCCACCGCGATATCGGCTCGAATCTTCCGCAGGTCGGCGTCTTCTATGTGTCGTACGCAATACAAAGGCCCAAATCGATAATTCTCTGGGCTTTCAAAGACAATCTTCGATTCGAATGTCATACCGATGGTTCGGTTATGCTGTTCCAGTGTGCAGCCCTTGTGCAGGAACACGAAGAAGGATCCTTGCACCACGTATGGCGAGTCGCAATTATATGTTGGTGCCTCGTACGCATGTGAGGATATTGCCGAGCTGTGCCTCGCCTTGCGCCACCAGAGAGCCAATCGTGGCCGTTGCGAACTGGCGAGAAGGAGAAAACATCCGAGGATAATTGAAACGATGGCGAAAAGGGACCGAGGCGACCTGTTGGTGGAGTGCTGCATGGATTTGGCGAATCTGTGGCGCATCAATGCTCAAAGAACAGTTATTTGCTGGATGAACGTTTGATCGAATATGTGCTGGAATTTTCGTCTTGCACAGACGAACACTTCGATTGCAAAGTTGGAATGAGCGGCGGTGAGTCGAAGACGTACAAGAACAAGAAGGTGCCGAATGGTGTGGAATCACGAGTGCTTCAGTGTTCTGGTTTGAAGATTGAAGAGGGCAAGATGCAGATGGGAGGCACAGTAAAAAGTGTGGCTCTACCAGGCAGCAGTTCATGAAGCAATGACACCTGGACAAACGCCCGCAGGATGCACCTCCCATTTCTGGAGGCACCATCCACCCACTCGAGATCGCGTTGAAATTCTTGACAGCAGTTCAGTTGTCCACGATCCCCTCAAAATGTTTCTGGTACTGATTCTCACACTTCTCACACGTACTGTGGCGTCGTTGCCTTCACCTCAGCCCAACGACAACCTCGCACCTCTTTATGGACTGGACGTTCGAGACAAGTGGCCGGACGAGTACGTGATCGTGTTCCAGGATGGATATTCTCTAGACGAGCACTTTCATACCATCGGTCGCAACTTATCACACTCGGCCCATTTCGCCAAGTACTCCTTCGGTTACCAGGCGACTATGGACAGGCAGATACTGGACGACTTGGTTCGACGAGATCCCAATGTTCTCTTGGTCGAGACGAACAGACCCGTGTACGGGATTCTGGCAGTGGACGTGGTATATTCAGAGCCTTGGAGACCTCCGTGTGCACGCAACACTTGTATAATGGATGGAGCATGCCTCAAGCTCTGACGTGAAGAAGATTCTTCGGAGAATGACGACCTGTGAGAAGAGGGACTTCGACAGCTCTTTGCAGATCGAAGCTGCTTCGATCTGCTTGACAGGATGTCATGGCATGGACGCTGGCATTCGTACAAAAGGCCGGTCACTGGACCGTGCAGCATGAAGCACTGGCAAAACATGCCACAGGCCATTACGCTTCAAGTCTGTTCTGAGGATATGTCGATCAACATCGAGTCGCTCTATTTTCTCGCTTTGTGTGCAGAGATGGCATGGCAATGGCGCAGAAGAAGTCCTCCATCCAGAGTCTACATCTGGGAACTTGAATATAGAACGTTTCGTGCGCACGTCCGACTATACTCCTCCGCCACATAAATCAAAGCTCTATCAAGCACGATGTATTACTATCAATGAAGCTCCGCAGAGAATCCATAATCTCCTTCGGATCTCCTATAGGGACTGCTGTTGCATCCACAAACACATGCTCATCCTCCAGGATGCTCATTATGTGCAAAACCTTTTGGGCAAATCCCGTAACATCGATGAGCGTGTCAAACTTCTTTCTGCCAGTATACCCCTCCAGGCCCGCTTCCAGGTGTTGCATCGTCTCAGTTGCATTTGCATCGATGGCATAGTGCGCCCTGAAACTCAAAACATATTGGCCTACACGTTTGACCAGATCATCGTGTTCGGTGAGATCAACTGTTACGAACGTTCGACCGTCTGGATAGTTTGCTTTGAGGAGCAAACAGAGAATGGTACTGGTCGTAGTCTCGCCGCCAGTCACAAGAATCGAGGCCTCAGGAGCGGAGGAACCACTGTTTGTGACGGACGTGCTCGATCGGAGAGCGTGTTCGTAGGCTTGAGCAGCAGCGTGAGCCAAGGAGTATGAGCTAGCAGTTGTAGCCGCCTGCTTTGGAGCCAGCTCGGGGGCTTCATGCAGAGCATAGCCCCATTGATTGCAATCTTGCTTTCCTTCGTTTGCTCAGCAGGAATAAGCATCATCACAGCTTGCCCTTTTCCGAATGTCCCGGTAAACCCGTGGCCGACCTCTTCTACGATCCCGCATGCTCCGACAAGTGGCATGGAAGTAATTCGATCGATTGCATCACTTGTCTCATTCAGACTGACAAGCACCTGATTCGCTTCCAGTGGAATGGTATCATTCATTGCGCTGTGATAATGCAAAGACGATGGGGGATAGAGGGAAACAGTATAGCATGTATCATATGGACAATACATCCAGCAACCTCAGTGCTTCATGTCCCGGGAACTAAACGACAGGCAATGACATTAAGAAGCATGTTGGCCATGAGTGCTGCGGGGACAAATATTACTACAAGCACTAAGCTGTTTCAAGGAACAATCGACGGCCATGCTGGGTGTAATTGGTTCACTGCCACATGCCACATTTATTGCTGTGCCTCACCTTTGCATGCTGCGACTGCGATCCTTAAAAATCGAAATGTGAACATCACAGATCGTTCGAGCCTTGTAAATTGTGCACACCGTCGGCCACGTTAGCAGCTTCAGGTCCTTCTCTCATGTCTGCCCTCCTTGAATTCAAACATACTGCGTGTGAAGACTGTCAATGTCGAACACACAGATTTCACCAAGCTGACCTGCCACTGGCCATGACAAAATCTGGCCACAGACTGCACGAAGTAAGGCAGCGGCACACACATCGATCGATGTGAGCTGATAGAGAATGGGTGCGTAGAGGGTTGAGCTGTTGGAAGTAACGAATGATTTTAACGGTATACATAAAATATTGAAAATTGAAACATCTTCTTTCCTATATTTCTACCACTCTCCAGCTCACCAACATCCTAAAAACCTACAACCCCGTATTCCACTTCGCAACCGGCCTTCCCAGAGGCTTTCCAACATTGTCCTTGAACCGACCAATATAGTTCCCGGGCGCCTTATAATTACAAACAGTCAAATAAGGCGGGATTCTGCTGCTGCCCGTGCCAACAACCCCCGTCTTACTACAGTCCGCAACATAGCAGCCCAGCGACGTACTAGATTTCCACACGACCTGGGTGAAGTGTCCAAAGGATCCAAACTTCGACATGTCCGGCTCCGAGGTATTATACCACTTCGGATTATAAGCGTTGAATTCGCTTCCGTACCAGAGGTCCGTGATGGAAGATGTGATGTTGTCTTCTTTGAGGCCAACTGCGAGGTTTTGGCCGTAGCCGCCGCCGCCGATGGAAGTATTGTGCTGGAAGTTGCAGCGGAGGGCGAGCTCCTTTGCGTATTTGGCTAGGTCGACGTTCCAAGTGAGGTCTGGGGCCGAATGGTTCCGGCGATGGATGTTGTGGTGGAGGAGAGCTCTTTGCTGGAAAGTAGCACTTTGGCGTTTTTCATGTGGCTCCTGTTGACCAGAGGGAGTGATGAGAAGGGGTTCGCCAGTGATGGCTTTGACGTTGTTCTTCTCAATGAGTTGAGAGGGGATGGCCAGGGCTGTTGCTGCCAGCACAGCCAGTGGGTAGATGAAGTGCATGTTCGGTAGTAGTTTCGATGGCGATTTGATGTAGAACGATTAAGATGATTTTCAGCTTGCAATGCGAGTTGCGATGATACTTCAATCAAGGGAATCATTCCAGTCATTTATATGCCCTGCATCTGCCTGTCACCCGCTCATACTTCCACTATACCTGAGGCATGGAAATTCATCCCGTCAGTGGCTAAAGATCTAGCCAGCGCGAAGCAGTGGCGACCACAGCATTCGCCGTGACCAGCGTCAAGATCTACGCATACCGGACTCGATGCGTCGTAGTGCTCACATGTCCGAATCCCACAGCTTTGTCCGTTGACGTTTTCCGTCGAACATACTGCAGCCTCTGACCAATCCTGTACGGAGCAACTACCTCGGGCGTCGCATCGAACCCTGATGGCAATGATGAGAGACGTTTCAGACGTCGAGTCCCGCTCGGGAGTATGACTTCAAATTGGGGCGCCACATCCATAAGCATGTTGGCTGACAATTCAAGCTAGCTGAAGGACAATGATCCCACTACCGGATCAGTTCCAGCAAGCGAAGGCTCACGTGTAGTAACGGCCAAGCCGAGGAGCTGAATGTGGAGTGGATAGTGTAGGATTCAGGGCCCTTTGTGGTGATGTATGCAGACTGTGTGATCTACACAAACCAGCCAGTCATTGAAGTGTCAGGCTGAGACACGTTGTCTTGGAACACCAATGTTCGCCACGCGAAATTGTCAGTCGGAGCATATTCGCGATGCATGTGGGCGCATGAGCCATGGTACACAGTAGTAAGACATGTGGCCGCAAACGGCTAAACGTGTGGAGTGCTCCGCAACATCAATGGCGCCAAGATTTGAGGCGCTCATGATTCGAAGCACCAGACAATGGCGCTGAAGTCGAGCTTGCGGTACTTTGATTCGCTCGATTGACTGGGCGTATGTTGTTCGGAGGTCCGGCCATCCTACAGTTCTGCGTGCCGTCTCGTGAACCCTGTGACAGACTTCCATCGTGTGCGGCCGCACTCGTGGAATGCGCTTACTTTGAAAAAGGCAGCATACGGAAAAGATGTCATGCTGTCTTTGATATGCGCCGATCATGTCGCTCCGAGGATTGAGGATCGATAATCACGCTTTATCCAGCGCGATCCTGCCAATGAGCAATCGCCAATGATGGATCTCAGTGAGAGGAAATTCTGCCCATCAGCATACCTCGGCCACAGCTGCGCGTAGAAAGCTGTGTTGGGTTGAAAGACGGGAACATTCGCCCTACGTAAAGGAGGAAGATCCGATGATGCTTGGTGCTCAGATGGATCACGCAGTAGTGACCATTGAGACCGCGTGGTACTGAAAGGAGCGTTGTGACACGATAGCAGACATGCAATCGAAGGACATCTAAGCGATCTGGGATCCGGACAGAGCTTGAGTAGTCTGAGTTCAGGTCATCCAGCTCGGCTGCTCGTCTACATCGGAGTCTTTCTCCCACGGCTTCTTACGCCGTGCGGCCTGTGTTTCTGATGCCTGACCTTCGAGGATCGTATCTGGTATGTCCTTGATGCCTGGAATTGGCTTGCCTTCGGCAATCATATCACAGATCTCAGCAAAGCTCGCAGGCTTAGGAGCATCGCCCATGCCGCCATCGTTTGCTGGTGGGGCTTGCTGCTGGATATGTCCTTGTCCGCTGCTACCATTGACAGCTGCACTGCCTCCTCGCGCTTCGACCCAACTCTTATAGCCGTCAAAGTCGACTGGCGTGCCTGCTTTGCGTGCGTAGTAGTAGCATTTCGCTCGTAAGGTGAGATGCTCGACTTGCTGCGGATCCTGTACCGAGCCTAAGATGGCCGACAGTCCTCCTTGGAACTCGGGATCGCTGGCCCAGTCGTACTCGTCCAACTGCCGGTACAAAGCGGTGTTGTCGACACTGTTTGTCTCCGCCGCCATGGTGTAAGTGACTTTGTGTGTGCAGGTGCAGGTGCATGTGCTGTCTGCTGGCTGGCAGGGGCCCAATGCTGCCCAGCTGCAATGCACGAATGCCAAGCCTGCAGCCGCTTCGACCTTCTCCAGCCACGAGACAGCTTCTGCTGCTGCTCCATCAACAACCACCGCTCCCACCTCGGCGCACCTCCGAATTCTTCCACTTCTTTTCCTTTTTTCCTCTGCACTCGCCCGCCATGTCCGAGTACATCGGCTCGCGCATCTCCCTCATATCCAAATCCGACATCAAGTCAGTCGCCCGCCCGCGCGCGACGCACGCGCTGCAAAAGCCTGCCGACTAACAGCTGGCAGATACGTCGGCACCCTCAAGTCCATCGACAGTGAGACGGCCACCGTCTCGCTGCAGGACGTCGAATGCCATGGCACTGAAGGCCGCAAGGGCGATCCCGCGCTCGAGATCCCCGGCTCCGAGGCCGTCTACGAGGGCATCGTCTTCCGTGGCAGCGATGTCAAGGACCTGACCATCCTCGCGCCGCCCAAGGAGAACCGTCCTCCGCAGCCGCCGCAGATGCCCAATGATCCCGCGATCCTTGGAGTACGTGCCGCACCCCTCCCGCTCACCTCTGACACAATACATGATGAAGCATTTTGGATATAAAATAAAACACCACCGAGAGCGCAAAAACCATGTGGATATCTCCGTTGCCTTCCTTCTGATCAAAACCCGCAAACTCCTCTTCGCGCAGCATACTCGAGTCACTTCGCGAGGAGACATGCTAATTGGCTTGCTAGTCCTCCGAAGCACAACCACAGCCTCCTCAAGCACAACACCAACAGCAACCTCAGCAGCAGCAGCCCGGGCAGTTCCGCGGCCCTCCTCCATACCCAGGCCCTCCACAGCAGTTCGGATACCCAGGACCGCCGCCCGGGCAATTCCAACAGCCCCCGCGATTCAATGCGCCAGGTGGAGCCCATGGCTTTCCAGGACAGCCTGGTGCTGTGCCCGGCTACGGCATGAACTTTGGTGGGCCTACCCCACCTGGATATGGTCCTCCTGGGCAGTTCTATGGTCCGCCAGGTCAAGGCTTCGGACCTCCTGGCCAATTTCCACACCAGCAACCTATTGGCCCACCGGGCATGAACCAGCAGCGTCCACCACATCAGACACCTAATCAACAGCAACAGCAGCAAGCGCCCATTGGAAGCAAGCAGAACACTCCTCAGCCAGCTCCTTCGCAAGCTCCTCAAGCTCCGTCTGCACAGCCCCAACAAAACAAACCAGCTGAGATGTCCACCACGCCGGTGCCTACGGCCACGAACGGACCACCACCGCCAGTCGAGTCGAAACCCACTGCCGCTGCTGCCACAGCCCCGCCCGAGGCAGCGAAAACACAGGCGCAAGCTCCCGCGCCTGGACTGCCCAAGCCTGCGTCCAAGGCCGGCAACCGTGTTGCTCTTCCCCTTCCTGCCTCGAGTCCCGCTACCGCCAAACCACGAGCAGCCCCTCCTGTTCCTCGGGCCTCTGCGCCCGCTGCACCAGCTGCACAGTCCGGTCCATCACAGTCCGCGACAAACGCCACAGAAGCTGCCACCGCTGCAGTCGCTGCAGCGATGGCCAAGCTTGGCGCGGTCAATCAGCACTCAGGAGCTGTCGACAACTTGTCGCAAAAGGTGAACCAGATGAGGGTCCAGGATGGCCAGTCACGGGGGCGAGGAAGAGGTCGCGGTGGCAATCGAGGCGGTCGGCGCGAAAGTCAGCCCAAGACGGTGGACGTACCGAAAGAAGACTTCGACTTTGAGAGCGCCAACGCAAAGTTCAACAAGCAAGAGCTGGTCAAGGAAGCTATCGCATCCGGTAGCCCAATTACCAGCCCTACGAATGGCGACGTTGCCGACCCGCTTTCGACTGCCACGAATGGACACACGGATGACGATGTGGTCATTCCACCCAAGGAGAAGGGGTATGACAAGAAGTCGTCGTTCTTTGACAACATCAGCAGCGATCTGAAAGATCGTACCTCACAGCAGCAAAATGGCGAGTTCGTTGATGGTCGCGCACTGCGACGCGAGGAGCGCTCAAAGAATATGGACACCTTCGGCCAAGGAAGTATCGATGGTGGGTTCCGCGGACGTGGTCGAGGCCGAGGCCGTGGAGGTTTCGGAGGCCGTGGACGTGGTCGTGGTGGTTTTGACGCTGCACGTGGTGGGTATGAGAACCGCGGTGGCTACAGAGGACGTGGACGGGGTGGCTTCGAGGCAGCGGCAGTATAGGGAACTGCCGCTTTGCATCTCAGGGTTTGATTGCACAGATTTGCCGGTGTGTCTGAGAGCACAGATGTGCCAGACACGGCGAAACGAAGGACTTGTATTATAGTGGATGACCATGCGGATTGCCTGCCCGTGCATGGGAGGCAGAGATCCGGAAGTTATGCAGGTACGCCATCACGACAGTAGACTGCTTCGGCGGTCAAGAACATCATGAAGCTTCTCCGTTCTTTCTCTTTTGTTTCAATAGCGTCAGCGAAGCCTTGAGCGGCAGCAACTCGTCCACGCTCGTGCAAGTACACCACTGCGATCACCCCGCAGATCGAGATCTGTTCCCGTCCGAATTACGAATTATAGGCAAGGGAGGTTTCGCATTGCTGCGCATGCTCAATGTGTAGGAAGAGGCTGAAGGATGCCACACAGCCAAACCCCGCCAAGTCCGTTGTACTTGTTCGTTAAAGCCGTGCAGACAAGATACAAAGAGACCACTAGAGGAGACGCTGTTGGTAGAGCAAATGATCTTGAGCTCAGTAAGTATTTGCGAGTATCTCAGGGCACCAAAGACAGGCGCAATGGCTCCGACTTACCCATCCTTCTTCACACCAACCTATCACCATGACCAATATCCAGCAATCGACCCGACCCAACCCGCTCTCGACTGCTCCAACAAAATCGTCATCATCACGGGCGGCGGTCGCGGCATAGGCCAAGCAATCGCCATAGGTTTCGCTCGCGCTCACGCCAAAGGCATAATTCTCCTCGGCCGCACTCAAACCTCCTTAGAAGCTTCCTTCAACAAAATCGAAGCCATCTCACCCTCAACCGACGTCCTCATCACCGTCGCAGATATCCAACAACCCGAACAAGTCCTATCAGCCTTCTCCACCGCTATATCCCATTTCAATACCGTCCCCGATATCCTAATAAACAACGCCGGAGCCCTCCTTGGCGTAGGAAATATCATCGACGTCGAAATCGAAGATTTCTGGTCAAGCTTCGAAATCAACACTCGAGGGCCTCTCATCGTCTCCCAAGCTTTCCTTCGTGCAAATCGATCTCACACTCCAGAGGTAAACCGTACAATCATTAATGTCTCTTCTGGTGCTGCTCACGTACCATATGCTCCGGGAACAGCAGCATACAGCTGTGCAAAAGGCGCAGCGGCGCGGAGAATGGAGTTTTTGCATCATGAGAATCCGGGATGGAAGATTTTTAACATTCAACCTGGAGTTGTGGCGACGGATATGACGAAGCAGGCGGCGAGGAAAGCGCTTGATAGCCCTGAAGTTTCGGCTGGGTTGGCAGTGTGGTTAGCTACGAGTTCAGATGCGAGGTGGTTTAAAGGGAAGTTTGTGTGGGCGAATTGGGATGTTGGGGAGTTGTTGGAGCGGAAGGAGGAGATTGTGGAGAAGAATTTGTTGTCGTGTACGCTCAAAGGGTGGGCGTCTGATGTTAGCACTGACAGTCTGATTGACATTGCGCGGGGTGTGACTAGGAATGCTGAACGGGGATAGATTGCTATGTCCGACTGGGCTAGACCTGTTCTCCTAGTAGCGGTCACGCAACCTGACTGCGAAGCAATACTTATCTACGATCGTCATCCGAGTACTTGTGATTCCAGAAGCCGCGAAGGTGCTTCTTGCTTCCCTCTTCGTTGATCTGCTCAATGTTAGCAAGGACCAGAGTAAAATGGGACAGCATGACACCTACAATCTCGATCTCCTTGGGCGTCAGCTTGAAAGTCATAGCACGAAGGTAGTCAGACAATCTTTGCTCTTTCGACGAAGTCGTGATCGCGACAATATCCTGGTCAATGCACCATCGAAGACAGACCTCGCCGGGGTTTACGGCGTACTTCTTCGATAGAGAGGCCAAGATGCTATCGACAGGACCACCAGCACCCTTTGTGACTGGAGTAAGCGGCCCGTACGCTGCAGTGGCAATTCCCTTTTGCTTGTGGTAGTTGAGCAAGTCTGGGTGCTGCAGGTAGGCATGGAACTCGATCTAATCTTGTTAGTGGCACCGATACGATATTCTCGTTCCAATTGAACGCACCTGGTTGATCGCCGGAGGTATGGTGCAGTTCTCGAGAATGGCGTCGAGGTGCTCAGGAAGGTAGTTGCTGACACCGATCGATTTCGCCAGACCTTGGTTCTTTACCTCCTCCATTTGCTTCCATTTGGCTTGTTGGTCCTCCTTTGACTCAGCGAAGAATGGGGCGTGGATGAGATACCTGATATCTTGTGAGGATCGTCGATGGCAAAGCAACAATGTCGAACTCACAAGTCAACATACTCGACCTGCAGCTTCTTCAAGCTCGTCCTGATGGCCGACGGAATGTCTTGAATGTTGGTGATGACTTTGGTAGTGATGAACAGTTTGTCACGAGACACGCCGCTCTCCTTGATCGCAGTGCCGAGCTCTGTCTCTGTTTTGTAAACTTCCGCTCCGTCGAGGTGATGGTATCCTAGCTTTATGGCGGTCTTGGTCGAGTCTATGCATGCCTGGTCGAGCTTAGACTCATCTCCGGTCTTGTACCAAGCAGTGCCTGTGCCATAGGCCAGCATGGGAATGCTATTGCCTGCGAAGAGTAAGCGTTTGCTGGTATGACGTGCTCAGTCGACGCACCATCATTGAGTTTGAGGTGGGGGATTGGCGTGTGGATGTTGGCCATGTTGGTGAATCGGCGTGGAAGTGTCAGTTGCTGTTGAGGCGGGGCAATGGTCGAAGTGAGATGTCGAAGTCGAGCTGCACTTCTTGCCGTCATATGGGAAGGCGCGTGTATTTCTCCAGTCAATTATGGAAGTCGCCCTGGCGCCGGACCGTGTGCAGGGTGCCCACATCCGCGTGTCGCGGGGCACATTGGCATACTGAGCTAGCAAGTACCTGAGGCAGCTCTTGCATTTGCAATTGGAATTCTTTACGAATGCAGTGCTGATTGACGCGGTTTGACGCAATTACTGGTGCGCACGCCAGACACCGCGAGGCCCAGTAGACGTCCCGTCGGGAATCATGCTTACCCTGCGAGGAAGTCAATGGGTGAGATGCCGTCTGCTAGCACGCGGCTGTGTCGATCATCTCTTGTATTCTCCGCGCTCCCATGCTTCCCTTGGCGATATGTGTCGCCCAGTCCCATACAATTGATGTATGCGGTACAATGTACAGTGATGAAGATAACCTGTTGTTGCCGGACACGCCATTCTAGGACCCGGCGATGACGATGCTGGGGAGATTGCGGCGATGATCACGCCCAAGCTCAACGTCGTCGGTCCAGGGACAGGCGGCGTGCGCGACTGAATGCCACATCCGCCGATACAAACCCGATGAGAAAGCTCTCACAACAGTCGAGTGTCGTGTGGTGTGCAGACCGCGCTTGATCAGCAGAGCAGGCGCAAATCACAGCACCCCGATCCGCACCAAGCTGGAGCTGACTGCAGGCGCTTGCTTGCCGAGCCAGCCATCCTTGCAGCCTCGACGAACTCCAGCGCGCTGCGCTTTTCCGCCTGCCTTGCAAATTGCCTGCAGACACCCACGACGACGCGAACCTGGACCAAAGCGCGAGCAACAGACTCGGTGGCTCGCACTCCGGGTGCTGTATCGAGGCGCGCTCGCAATCCGCACTGTGAACTCGCACGGGAGCGCTGGCGCTGGCTCTGCGGAACTTCCGGCATCTTTCTCAGCAGCACCTCATTCTCCAGCATACCGCGCGTCACGCGTGATCGCAGCTTGCCCTTTGCTTTTCACGGATGGCCTTGCAATAGAACGCTCTTCACGACTTGCTTCTGGGATACGACCCACGTTGACGAAACTGGAATCACGGACGTGGAGACGCGGTGCAGCATTCATCCGGTAACACGTTCTCAAGGTTTCTTTGGCCCATATGGACTACTTCAGCTCGGGATCTCGCCGTGGCGGCAATCCGCCGAACCGATCAAACGCGGCCTCCCAACCACAAGGCGCCAGGCATGTGGCAGGAGCGCCTTCATTCGAGAGTCTCAGAGCTCCTTCGAACATCCGCATCCGAAGACTGCCATCTTATGGCTCGCGGCCGACGTCTCAGATACGAGAGCACACTGCATCTCGACCGACCTCGGTACAGGAGGGAGATGAAGTCGAGGATGATACCGTCGCTGGTCGACGCCGCAGCTTTTCAGCACCACAGCGTCCGCCAAGCAACATCCTCTCCGACGCGGCAGAATTATCGAGGCAGAGGACCATGGACCCAGGTCACCACATGTCTACCATTCGAGAGGATCAGCAGGCGACTGGTTCTAGTTTTCGAACCGCACCTCGCACCGATGGCATTCGCGAGGTGGATTCTGTTCCCACTACGCCCGGCATACATGTCAGAGACATGGCCACTCGCTCGCCCACGCCTGACAGACTGAATCCTGGTACCGCAACTGCTATGCGCAGTGCTGGAAATGCAGCGCAGAGGTCGCGTGGCGTTGGACTGAGTCGATTTCGTAGCAATACTTCACTCGCATTCGGTGCCGACCAGCCCACCTCGCACTATCCAGAAGAAGAGTACGAAGCCGATGTTATTGACCTGCTCGATCTCGTCGATCCTGAGATTCGCACACTGGGCACATTAACAAATCTGCAGAATTCCTTGTTCGTTCCTGATCTCGGTGGTCTTGTTAATCGTCGGCCTACCTACGAGCTATCGAGAAGACCCACTGCCGACATCGAGGCAATAGCTCGTTCTCGAGCAGGAACACGAACATCTCGCACAGGACCGCCAAAGATCCCACGGAAGCCAGTGCCCGAAAGGCCCTCGCAGGCAGGCACGGACGAAATAGAACTTCAGGATGGCCTCACACGCAAAATGTCGATATCCTCTCAGCTCAGTGACTCACATTATGCCGTACTCCCTCACGGTGTCCATCTCGATGGTTGGGATGAAGAAGACGTGGCCGAACTTAATGACCACGTGCGACATCTCTTGCATTCCAAACGAGAAGGGTTCAAACGATCTATGCGAGGTTTCCGCCAATACATCAGCAAGCCGCTGGGGCTCTTTGTCACAGTATACGCAGTATTGGTGACCCTCTTTGGTACGGCTTGGGTGTTCGCCTTGATCGGTTGGATTTATGTTGGCGGGCGGCAGGAATATATCATCAATGTGATCGATTTGGTCCTGGTTGCATTATTCGCCCTGATGGGCGATGGGCTTGCACCTTTTCGAGCAGTTGATACCTATCACATGTGCTTCATTGCACACTATCACCATCTAACTTGGAAACTGCGCAAGAAGCAAGGGCTACCTGGCTTGATTGATCGCAACGACCTGCCGGACAGAAGACAAAGCGCGACAGATGTGGACGATATCATCGATAAGGAAGAGACGGCAGAATATTCTGTACTGACTCCACAACAACAAAAGCGCCTGGCATACCATCAAGCAAAGTTCAACAAAAGTCACACCTTTTACAAACCTCACGAAACGGCGACTCATCACGCTTTCCCACTCCGACACATGGTAGCAGCCGTAGTACTTCTCGACTGCCACAGTCTCCTACAAGTCGCACTCGGCACATGCACCTGGTCAATCGACTACCGTGTCCGCCCCGAGGCACTCACAGCTACAATCCTATCATTCTCCTTGGCATGCAACATCAGCGCCGGCATAGTAATCAGTATCGGCGACCACAAGACACGCAAGAAGGACGTCCTCGAACGCATGTTCCGACAAGGTCTCACGGAAGAGGCACTGAGGAAAATGGCCAAGAATCATGCTCGCGGCGAAATGGGGCTCAGCGTGGATCAAAATCAAGTTCAAGATGGGAAAATCAAGGATGCTGTGGAGGCTATGGACCCCAAGACGAATGGTAATGGAAATGCAGGTCCGAACTGATGAAGACGCGCTTTTTTTTTGTGTATAGAGCATATCGCAGCATAGCGCCTTTTTAATTCATGGATACAGGTTTGAAAGAGTAATGCAGCCAGAACATGTACCTCATCAGCCACATAGCCATGAGTTTAGACATTGAGAGACTAAACTGGTTTAGCTTGCTCACTTTGGAGTACAGTAGTGAAGGTCGACGAAAGTGCGCTAAAGATTGTTCTCAATCAGCTTCATGAGATTGGAAAGCATCTCAGTCACGGTGGGAGAATCGGCGAGTACGCATAATACATTGCTGCATGTTGGAGTCCACGGATCGTCTCCTCTGCATGCCACATCTATAAGTGTGCCTTCTTCAACCATTTAATTGTATCACAAAAATCCTACTCTTCCCACTCATGCTGGTCTGCTTGTTGCCCAATTCTGCAGCCTCTAATTCAAATTCCACGCTCTCAATCAGTGCTTGGCTGTTACCGCCTCACCAGTGGCTTTCTCAACCATCTCCTTCGCAATATCACCAAGGGCGACCATGCACACGGTTTGCCAGATACCGAGGCCGATACGTGGCGCAACACCGCGGTACAGACCCTTGAGACCGGAAGTGCCGTAAATGTATCTGAATGTGTTGGCGACTGTCATCTTCTTCGGGCGGTTTGGATCTTCCTTCTTGGACTGCATTTCCACTCGAATGACCTCGATGGGCTGGTTCCAAGCGCTGAGACCACCACCGAGAGCAGATGCGAGAATGCGTTCGGGTGCTGAAAGTTTCTGTGATGTGTCGGTTTTGCCGGTCGCGTTGCGGATACCGTTCTCACTAGCACATGTGTCAGTTGTTTGCATTGAGTATATCATGCAATCTGTTGAAATTCGACTTACGCAACTCTGCTGAGACCGAATCGTGAGCCCCAGTTGGTGACTTGTCGGACAGCCACAGCGTTGACACCCTTGTTGATACCACGAATGCCCTCAGCTCTGTAGATAGCCATGAAGGTCTCCATGGTTCCCGGTGGCTTCACACCGCTGGCCGCGGCCTTGTGTTTTGTCATCTCCACCGTCTTCATGCAAGTGCAGAAACCCATAGTTGCGTACGCTTGCGCGAGACCGCCCAACATGCCTCCAGAGATACCAGCCACGAAGTTGCTCGCGCCGAGGTTCTTTGCGTAGTATTCGCCTTCGGAGGCCACGAAGAGGAGGACAGCTCCTTTGGTGGAGGCTTCGATCCATGCCCACGGGATGAGACCTTGGTAGACTGTGTGCTGTTGTCAGTAGTGAAGGCGCGCTTGCCAGCGTATCGTGTGCAGCACGTACAGCCGAAGAAACCACCACGACCCCAGATTCTCGCGACCGACCCTGCCATGCCGTCCTGTCGGTTGGCGGCCATGGTGGTCTTCATCACCTCCAAAGGTTGCCCGAGCGTTGTCACCTCGAACAAGTTCAGCCCGGAGCCCAGCAGCAAGTTGCTGAACTTGACCGGCTTCTTTTCGAGCTTCTGCCCGCCTGGCGGTGTCGTGACGGCTTGAGACATGCTGTTGTGGAAGTGCTCACTGTTCTGGCCTGACCAAGGCAAGATTGTGGCTTCTTTGCCCGAGGAGCGTGAAGTGACGCGGAGGGCGGTGCGGGTGCGGGTGTTTGTCTGTCTCCGGGGAGTGTAGTGTAGCTTGTGACAGCGGCCTCGTGCCGAGAAGAAGGATGGCTCGATTGGGGACCGGACTGGGCGTGGAGAGAGGATTCGCTTCGGCTCTCACAACACTTCAAGACTTTTGGCTCAAACGCGAGACACAAGCACACAAGGAAGACAGTTTGGATGGGAAATGACAGAATCAACAGACACAGCAAGAGCTATCTGTCGCAACAGGTGGCCGTCGTTATCGGCGGAGACATTAATGGCTGAGGGCTGGTGTTCCGTCTCAACAACAGCTGTTCGGGCATCTCAACCTTCCCCGAGCCCCCGTGCACGTCTATTGTCCGGAAACTCTATTTGCGGCTGCGGTTGTGAGGCTGCTGAGGCTGATGCTCCCTGCCTTACCCGCTCTTCTACCGTCAAAAATGAGCTCATGCGACGCTGCTGATTTCTCCATTGGCTGTCCGCGGATAGTTTGAGCGCTCTGACACTTTTTGTCGGAGTCCCTGGTCGGCGGCTTGTGCTTCACATGAAGTCAGAGCGAACGCGAGAACGAGCAATAATGGCACTCGGACATTTTTAGTTTGGTTTCTCACACACTGCGCAGCTGTCGTTATTTGGTTGTGTATTCATACATAGAAATCTAGCCATCACCAGTCGCTGCTGAACAAGTGTCCTCTGAAGCATTCGTTAATCTGACAGTGCTTGCGGCCAACTGCCCACAGCTCGTAGTACTAACACACGCGATGTACTCCTTCCTCATCGCCTTATTTCTATTCACGGATCAGTGACCGGTCGCTCTGGTTTCTCTTCCACCTCCATCACCTCCGAGAAGATTGAGCGCGCGCTGAATACGCGCATTCTTGCGAGGTGGGCTAGGCAGTTTATATGCGATTCAGAGCTTAGCTCCGACAAGCTTGGCCCAGTGCTCCGTGCTGAAAGACTTTGGTCGCTCAATTGGTGCACCAACAGCACGGTCGATGATGAGTTGAGGAAGGACACCAATAGCTCTGCTGACACCAAAGAGAACGGTGTAGAAGTTCTGCTCAGTCAAGCCGTAGTACTGGAGGAGCACACCGGAGTGGGCATCAACGTTAGGGTATGGATTCTTGGTCTTGCCGTGCTCAGTGAGGACACCTGGAGCAATCTTGTAGACTTGCGAGACGAGCTTGAACATTGGGTCGTCTGGAAGGTGCTTGAGCGCGAACTCGCGCTGAGACACGTAACGTGGGTCAGTCTTGCGCAGCACAGCGTGTCCGTATCCTGGAACAACACGGCCAGCCTTGAGGGTGTCCCAGAGGTACTTGGAGATGTTCTCGTCTGAAAGATCGGAGCCAACAGACTTCTTCATCTCCTGCAGCCAGTTGAGCACCTCCTGGTTGGCGAGACCGTGAAGTGGGCCAGCGAGACCGTTGAGGCCAGCAGCGAGCGACAAGTATGGCGACGAGAGGGCAGATCCAACAAGGTGAGTGGTGTGCGCAGACACGTTTCCACCCTCGTGGTCGGAGTGGATGGTCAAGTAGAGACGCATGAGCTCAACGAAGTCGGTGTTGTCAGCGAAGCCGAGCTGGTTGGCCAAGTTGTATCCGTAGTCCTTGTCCTTCTGCACAGCTGGGACCTTGCCGTCCTTGTAGACGTTGCGGTAGATGCGCGCAGCAATAGTGGGGAGCTTGGCGATCAGATCCATGCTGTCCTCGAAAGTGTGTTGCCAGTACTCAGTCTTCTTGATTCCCTTGGCATAAGCCTTTGCGAAGGAGGATTCGTGCTCGAGAGCAGTGACGGCCAGCGAGAACTGAGCCATTGGGTGAAGGTCGGATGGGCAGCGGTCGATGAGCTCAGTGACAAACGATGGGACATCGGATCGGGCAGCCCACTCAGCAGACAGGTCGCGGACCTGCTGCTCGGATGGGACCTCGCCAGTGAGCAGAAGCCAGAAGAGACCCTCTGGCAAAGGCTCGTTTCCACCTGACGCCTTTGGAAGAACTTCCTGGCACTCTGGAATTGTCTTTCCACGGAAGCGGATACCCTCCTCAGAGTCGAGGACGGAGCCTTCCCAGACGAGCGACTTGATACCACGAGCGCCGCCGTAGACCTGGTCAAGCGTCACCTCTCCAACAACCTTGTTGCCATAATCTTTGCGGAGCTTCTTGATCTGCTCGATCTTCTCGGGAAGTTGTGCGGCGAAGGTTTCTTTGAGGGACTGCACGACGTGATACGTTAGCATGTGAGGTATGCGATCACGACAGCGATGGGCATTGCTTCGGTGAACATACTGCGCTCTTGCTTGGTGTCGCGTAGGTTCGCACGGCATTGTAAGCGGGAGAGCGAGCCCAGCTTGACTGGGTCGCCATTTTGCGGAGCGCCAGACGAGAAACGCTGGTGGAGGCCATCTTGGAGGATGATCTATAGAAAGGGAGACGGTGTGGATAAGAGCAAACAGCAGACCGGACAATGGATGAGGAGGCTGAAGGCCCGTCGGACTAAAAAAGCTGATGCTTCGGAAGTCCGCTGGGCTTGGTAGATGGGCCGATCCCACGCTTCTACGGACTGCATCGGAAGAGAATAGCCTCAACATTTTGATCAGTTTATGTAGTAGTCTACCGTGGTTGCACGCATAGCTGAGAAGGCCATTGTATGCATTGAATCACCTGGATACATGATGTCTTCTCAAAGGTGATCGGACTGCTCAGATCAAAGTTTGTTTCCCTTACTTATACGCGCCAGGTGCTCGTAGACATAGTCCGCAACCGCGTAGTCTCGCACGCAGATACTCTGACGGATAAGGCTGCCATCCGTCGTGCCCGACGGCGTTGCATGTGGAACAACTTGCATTTGAAGGCTGACGCTCCCAAATCAGCGTTCCTCGCCCGATCATGCTGTCGCGCTCTTGTGTTTGATAATGTTTCGCATCTGAGTTTTCGGCGCGACCCGGTCCCGTGAATTTCCTGCCATGTCCTTCATGACCTCCGCCTTCCTCGCACTGGACCGTTTCCTCCTCGTCTTCGCAACAGTCGGCAACAACACCCGGACTCACTCATCAGTGCGTGCACCGACCGTGAAAACCGCGGGACGCTTCATTTCACGTGCCGATTCGCCGCTCCCTTCCCGGCAATTTCTTGTGCGAAACTTCCGTGCGCGTTGCAGAACATCCAGCGCCTTCCATTCTCTGCTCTCTGCATCAACACAATCTAGGTCATTCGCCTCGAGCTCGCAACGATTGCGCTCGCACAAGCACCTCACATCTACGCCCTTCCGCCGGGCACCCTGTTTTCATAGGAACAAAGACGACATCTCATCACTGCATAATCCGATCGGGATAGACAATAGCTGCGAACAGGATCATAACACCAGGCAAAAGGCGTAGGCGCATCTCTCATCCACCGTGGGCGAGTAAGGAGAAGTCGGTGTAGACATAGGGCCTTCGCGACCGCAACAAACCCGACCACGTGCTGTATTTGGCATCACGTCTGTGACGGATATTCGAAGCGCAGTAGCTCGTGCAGAACTATCTTGCTGACCGCCATCGACATCAGTAGCCTGTAGGCTGGGTGAGGAAGCTGTAGAGCGTAGCTCGTGTCAGATCGTCCGCCAAAGAGCGTAGACTAGGCCGCCTATCACACCATGGCGCAGTCGACTGTAAATGATCTTGACAACCTCCTTGCGTCTTTGAACCAGTTGAAGGCACCTGGAGCAAGCAAAAACAAGATACAGACAATCACGGCACTCAGCGTCAGCAACATCCAGGTAAGCAGCCATTAGTGCTCACCAACTCGAACAAGTCGGCCATCAAAAATTTCATCCGGCCCATTTGCAATCAGAAATCAGCTGACGTCGTGAACAGTCGGAGTCTTCCATTGTGCAGTCATTTTATCGCGCGTTGAAAAAAGCTCCGCCCACTCATAAGCTTGGTGCCCTCTATGTCATTGATAGCGTCGTCCGACAATGGATTGAAAAAGCCAAAGCCGCTGGACAGGAACTGCAGTTCGAGGGTCGCGGAGAGCCAGGCACCTATCCTGCAGCCGTGAAGCGCGTGACGGAATTGATGCCAGCACTGTTCGACGATATCACAAAGGATTTGCCAATGGATCAGAAGCCAAAGCTTGAGAATATGGTCGCCATCTGGGAACGTGGCAACACCTTTCCCATCAAGCTGTTGCAAGACTTCAAGTCTAAGCTTAGTAGTGACTCCAGTCGCGAGGAAGCCGGACGTAATGCTATCGCAACACACTCGACTGCTACTCAACAGTCGTCAGGTGAGAAATTTATGGCTCCGCATCCTACTAGACCCTGCCTCACGCCCGTTGGATATCCTCCGCAACACTTGTTCGATCGAGGATTTATGCCAGGAAGAAATCGATCAGGCCCAGCCAACGGTGCACCACCACCATCCGCCGTGCCACCTACTGCCGATCCTCGTCGGCAGCAACAACCTCCCGCTCCGCAGGCTCCCGCGCAGCAAACGCCTCAGGCAGATATCAATGACATCCTGGCCGCGTTGTCCAAAGCTGCAGCTGCGGCACCTGCAGCACCACCTCCGCCGCAACAACAGCACCAGCATCAGCAGCAGCAGCAGCAGCCACCCCAAATGCAACCGCAATCGCAGCAACAAGCGTACAACGCGCCCGCACCACCACATCCGACTGCACAAATACCGCCGAACATCGCCGCTCTCCTTGGCCAGCAGGGACTGCCGCCACCTCAGGCCTTCCAGCAGCAGATGCCCCAGTTCCCTCCTTATGGATTTACTGCACCGCCATCTGCACCTCCCATGGGCACCCCAGTCTACGCGCCACCTCCGCCACAACACTTCCAGGCCTACCCACAGCAATATCCACCGCAGCCTCCATCTGTTCCACAGTCGTACTCTATTGCGCCGCCTCCTCAACAAGCACCTCCGCCGGCCGATCCACTGGCGCAACTTCGCGGCCTGCTGCCAGAGAATATATTGAATGACCGTGAAAAGCTTGTCCCTGCGCTCCAGTTGTTGCAGGATCTGCAGAAAGAAGGTATCCATCCCGCGAAATGGGGTCCGGTCCTGGAAGCCTTCGAGCAGCAATATGCGACAGCAGTTCCCTCTTACGGTGCACAAGGCGACTATGGTAATGCTAGAGGCCGTAGTCGGAGTCCAGAGCGAGGCCGTGGCGGCAGAGGTAGCCCTGTGTACGGGACGTACGATGCAAATGCCGCAAAGCAGAACGACGGCGGGCGCAATGGAGGGGGCCGCGGGCGGTACAGACAACGATCTCCCATCCGCAACAGCCCGGGAACCGCAAATGGACGACCAATGCAGCCCAAGAACATTCAATACGACCCATCCTTGCCGCCGGACAACATCAAGGTGTTATCACGTACCTTGTTCGTTGGTGGTGCTAATGGTACTCAACAAGAGATTCAGGAAGTTTTTGAGCGTTTCGGCCGCGTGCAAACCTGCATTGCCAACCGCGACAAGCGTCACGCCTTTGTCAAGATGACCACACGTGCATATGCGCTGGTCGCCAAGCAAGGTATGGAAGACTTGCAGAATCGTAATGATCGGGAAGTCATGAATGTTGCGCGTCAGACCAAGTGGGGTGTTGGCTTTGGTCCACGCGAATGCTGTGATTACCAGCGTGGCGAGAGTATCATTCCAATTCACAAATTGACTGATGCCGACCACAAGTGGCTACTTACTGCCGAGTATGGTGGCACAGGAGGCAAGCCGTTGGAGGGAGGAATGGTTTTGGAGGAGCCTGACATCGAGATTGGTGCAGGAGTCAGCAGCAAGGTAAGCAGTGACTCAATGTCTGATTCTATCGAGATCCTACTGACACATACACAGGCCATGAGCAAGCGCGTTGGGCCTGACCACAACCCGCAGCCTAAGCATCACAAGGAAGGCGGTCACGGCCGTGGTCGCCATGGCAGAAAACACCATCAGCACAATGATCGAGACAACCAATATGGAGGAGGATACAGCGGCGTATCTGGCGGACCACCGGCCATCGACTACGGTGCCATTGCTAGGCCCGAACCAGTCGCCGTAGCCACGCCACCGGCAGTCCCAGGGTTTGGATTCAGCTTTGCACCACAAGCCAACAATCAGAACCCTTACCGCTAAAGAGATTGTTCATCGAGGTGAACTGCATATCGGCGCTGACAGATCTCTGAAACTGTATCCAATGGCCCAGCAATGCTGGGCAGAAAGTTTTTTGTTTTGAGCGAGGAGGAAGGAGGCATACTCATATGACATGGTTCTACGCGTGTAACAGTACGTGTAAGCATAGCGTGGGAAATGGTCGCGTTAGCTCTAGCATCCGTCTGCTTCTTAACTGTATGTACTTTTTTGCATCAGCTCAATCGATGAAAATGTCGATTCTCGAAAGCGTTTTCTTTCACGCTGTTGTCTCCTGCGTGTACTCTGATCCATTTGGAGCTTCACTATCTATTCCCAACACTGAAGCTCGTGAACTGTGTGTTTCGCTGCGCGTGCTCTGAATCGTGTACAACTTAGATCGATCGATCGCCTCGCCTGTCAGAATTCAGATCATGGTAGCTTTGAAGTTCTTCTGGCTTCATATTATTAACAGATCTTGCATGCAATGAGTGAGCTTTTTTGGGAGTGCTCTCATACAGATCGATCTGTGTATTATCAACGGTGCTGAAGCAGCCATCGAATGCGACTGACTGACGAAGAAGTATTACTATTCTGTTCTTGAGCCAGGTCATACCTACCTGTTTTCAGATAAGTGACATGCAGGGCTATTGGTGATGTATGTGACAAGTGCTAACGGCTTATTCATCACTCCAAGGAACAGCGTTTTGGGCTGCAGGCGTCTATTGTTCCTTTCTTGACACCAGCGACGCCCATGTGGTTGGGGCTGGAATTGGAAATGGAGGAATGATCGTTTTACTGTATCTCGAAGAAAAGGCTGAGCACTAGGGAACACAGTGCCACATTTCGATGCCTTATTGTTGTAACTGTGTTTAGTCTATATGTTAGGAGATAATCATGCTGGCCAGCCCGCACTGCTAGGTCAAATTCTGCCATTGAGAGGTTAGTCGTGACCACAGCAATACAAATTCCTCTCGTTGCCTGTGATGTGCAGATATCTTGTCAGTGGTACATGTAGTTCACAAGTACATGATAGCGCGCTTACTAGCGGTTACAGCGTGACGTGACGTGGCGCTGTGGTCATATGGCCCTGCATGCTGCCACGGCCTTCTTCATCCTCATGCCACTGACAACCACTATTCTTACGTGGTTTGATGCTGACACCTCTCTGTCTATTGTCGTTTCGCACGGCCGTCGATTATGGGCTCTATAGCTCTCTAAATCTAGTGCTTGGGTTTCCTTAACCATAAATTCTGCCTGTCCAGGCGAAAAGCAGCCCGCCCCATTTCAAACGCCGCGCTAAATGCGCACCAGATTCTGTCTTGTGCCGCGGAAGCGAACGACTGCAAGTATACTGAGGGAAAAAAAACTGCAAAAGCCACACGGCCCATTTTTACTCGCTCTCATCGCCAACAACCATTGTTGCCTTCTTGGAGCCTGGCGCAGCAAGCTTCGCAGGTGGCAGACCAAGACCATTGCGATTGCGGAAGAAGAAGACCTTCGAGTTCTCTCCGGTCGCACCCTCGTTGGGCTCCACCCATTGGCACCAACGGGCGCTGTTCCACATCGACTTGATGAAGCCAACGGATCCACCTTCAGTGTTCGCTCGGTAGTGGCGGCCCATAATGGGCTTGATCGCCTCGGTCGCTTCATCGGCGTGGTAGAATGGGATGGTCGAGACGTAGTGGTGGAGGACGTGGGTTTCCACGATGCCGTGCATCAAGGTGCGACCGATGAATCCGAATTCGCGATCGATGGTTGCGGCAGCGCCACGAGTGAAGTTCCAGGCATCACCGGTGTAGTGAGGCAACGACGGATCGGTGTGCTGGAGGAAAGTGATCGCAACTACATTGGATTGTTAGCAGTGTCATGACGAGGACCGGCGACCCAACCTACCAAGCCAGTGGTTGACCCAGAGGTATGGAATCATATACCAAACCAAAAGGTTCTGGAAGCCGTAGGTGCGGCCGACAAGAGCAAGGACAGAGAGGGTGATGGCAAGACCGAGATCAGAGAGAAGAATCAGGTATTCGTCCTTCTTCTCGTACAATGGGCTACTTGGCAGGAAGTGGTTGACGCTGCCGTTGCCATTCTTCTTGCCAATACCCTTGCCCTCTGGCTGCTTCTCGTGGTTGTTGTGGCCAGTCACATTTCGGAAAAGGTACATTGGCCAGCCAACGAGTTGTTGGCCGATGAGCATGGATGCGGTGTAGATTGGGGTCTCCTCGAGCAGCTCGTGCATCTCGTGCAGGACGTAGCTCATGCGGGTGGCGTGCTCCTCACGAGTCCGGGGGACGAAGACCATGTCGCGCTCCATGTTGCCGGTGGCCTTGTGGTGCTTGCCGTGGCTGATCTTCCAGCTGAAGTATGGCACCAAAAGGGCAGAATGACAGAACCAACCGACAGTGTCATTGAGCACCTTACTGGGCGAGAAGGACTGGTGGCCACATTCGTGGGCCAGCACCCACAGACCGGTGCCGAAGCAACCCTGAGCGAAGGTGTAGAAGGCCCACAGGGCGGCTCGGAGAGGATATGAAGGCACGTACTCGGGCGTGCAGTACGTGTTGAAGAGGTAGAAGGTGCTTGCCAGGAGAGCGATGTCCCGAGCGACGTAGCTCAGTCCTCGGAGACCTGACCTCTCGTAGCAATGCTTTGGAATGGCATTGCGGATGTCATTGATGGTGTAGTCTGGCAGCTGAAACTCATTGCCATATGTATCCACAAGCTTTCCTGAAGCTGGCTTTTGCTGGAAATCCTCCACGGAGCCCAGGGATGAGAGGGATGTCGACGAGGCAGACGCAGTGGGCGAATCGTCTGGTGTGCCGGCAGTCGAGCTGGCCACAGTCGAGGGCATCGACTCAGTGGTGGTGGTGCGCCTCACGGCCGCCTTTTGCGACAGGGCTGTGGTGCTCATCGTGTCGACGAGTTGGTGTGTTTGGTCGTTGTTATTCGTTGGTGGCGAGGAGAGCAGAGGGTGATTTTGCTGCTCACTCTCAAGTGAGAGGTGGCCCGAATGTGGCGGTGGAGCGAGGGGGTGGGTGTAGATGTATGGTTGAGGAAGCTCCACCAAAGCAACGCGTTGCTTGGTACCAATGGATGGTAAAGGCTGCTGGGTGGTGAAGGAGGGGAACACACTGCGGACGACACCGTGCAGCGGGAGGAAGTAGGAACGAGCGACGAGCAGCGCAGCGGCGTGTTTTGTGCGTTTGCCAGGCTGAGGCACAGGCTAAATTTGCTCGAGGGGAGAGAATTGAAGAATTCGAGATGCAGGGTCTCCTCAATGGCCCTCGCCCGCGCCCCCAGACGCGCTCCTTCCCTCTCTCACCCACCACCTCCTCCACCCATGCTGCAGTGACAAGGGAAAGCTTTTTACACGTAGGACATTTCCGTATCTACAGCTCTTCTCACCACCACTGCCGTCGCGAAAAGCGCCTGCGAAACTGCCTTCCGCGTCCAGTTCCAGCTGCAGACGCCCATTTCGAGATCGTCCGCTTGGCCATGCACCTAGGGTCCCCAACATCGCTGATCCACAATGCGAAGAAGGGCCGAGGGTGGCCAGCAGAAGTAGTGGCCTGCTCAGCACCGCTGTCGGTGGCCAGTCCGCCCAGCTGGACGACAGGCAGTGCGAGCCATCCTGCTGTTCGACGCATTCCGAGCAGATCAGCTTGTGAAAGTGCCCACAAGCTCACACTGAGAGAGCAGAGACCGCGTGGGATCTGAGGTGAGCGTTGGGCACGCCTCGGCACCGTACCTTGGACGGATTTCCACGCGGCTCTGTTGGACCGGCGTGCCGCGACTTCTGGCTCGCTTTCTGCTCACCGTATCAGACGATCTGCGCTTTCACCCGATACCACCAGCCGAGTCTTTTCGCCTCCTCCCCGACCTACTACTGTGCTGGACTGCGAGCCAAGCACCAATCCAGCAGCGCCAAACGGTCAGTTGCAGGACGCCATCCAGACGTGATGGCCACACTGCAGCCACTCGAACACGCCCAGAATTCCCAATCCAGCCACGAGCCAGTCGCGCACGAGAATTGCCGTTCGTCCTGTGCCTGGCCTGGCGGTCGTCGTTCTCGCTCCCGTGCCAGATCCACCCCGCAATTGGCCAATGCACAAGCTTTGCCGACAAGGCAAGCGCGACCACTTCTCGCTGCCACGTGAAGGAGTGACAGCTATTCGGTGTACTGGAAATATTTCACATGCAATTCGCCATCGCTGCACTGCGCAGACGCCCCGATTATATGACAACATGCGCGTGTTCAACGACCTGCAGCTGTCCCAATTGCATGTGCACTGGCATCGGAAACGCATGGCGCCGGGGTGTCATGGACAAAACCGCTGGTCGTCAAAATATCTGTTGGAGAAACCGAATTACATTGCCTCGAACTCCTTCTGTTCAGAGCCACTATTTCGACACCTAGCACGACGGACCGAGTTGAATCGCGGGGAGGCAAGCCTCTCTCCCTCCTGCTGCAGAATTGTCATGGGAGCATCGATGCACGACGCTGCCACGCCGCATGAGCGTGGCCATTATGGTCGATCTGGCCAGACGTCTCTCGCCACATCCTGCACCAGCTTCAGCTTCGCAAACATCTTCTGCTCGTCCATGCCCTCAGCTCCAACCGCCACGCTGGCGAACCCACACTGCGGGCTGATGCCAATGTTCTCCAAGGCTTCTTGCACTGGGCGACCTTGACCTTTGGCAATGATATCAGCTGCCTCCAACACACGCTTCTTGATCAATCCCCGATCCTCCAGCTGCGGGTCCTTGGTGGTGACCACACCAAGAACAACGTTCTTGTGCTTCGGCAAGAACCGGAGAGGCTCGAAGCCACCTGATCGAGGATTGTCATACTCCAGGTAGAATGTGTCGTAGTTGAGCGTCTTAAAGAAGCGCTCGGCGATCTTTTCGTACGACCCCTCGCTGAAGTGCATCGACTTCGAGAAATTACCTAGGCGATGTCAGTGGAGTACAATCAAGAATTGTCTTTGGATTGCGAACCTCTGCAGATGTGCAGGCCGACGTGGAGGTCATCAGGCCTGTCGGCGATGCAATCATTGTGCGCCTTCAGATACAGATCGAACAGCTGATCAGTGTCTTCGCCGTCGTCTCGCAGCCCTTTCAACATGTCCTCGGAGCAGAAATATGCAAGTGTCGGGTCGTCGATCTGGATGTTCCTCAGCCCAGCATCATAGAGAGTCTTGAACTCTTGTCTGTACGCGGCTGCTAGATCCTCGAAGAAGTCCGTGTCGTTGGAGTACACGCTAGGATCGTAGCATTTTCCAGGAGCCAATCGAAGATGGAAGTAGCAAGGCGGCGGCATCGTGAACTTGGCCTCCTTCCATTGCTCTTGTGGAAGGGTGTCTCTCAACAACAACCAGTTCTCGAGGTATGGGCTTTTGGAGTACTTGATCTTGCCAGTACAAACCGCCGCCATTGGGTACTGCTTGCCGGCCTTCTTCAGCGCAGCAATGGGAGCAGCTGAGAGACGAGCGAGCTCCCATGGCACTGGGCTGACCTCTTGGAAGCCATCGAGCTTCTCGAAGAAGCCAGAGAAGTAGTACTTCCTGTCAAACTCCCCAGAACACAGTGCCCTCACATTGTTATCCTGCTGCTTCTTCACAATATCGCTAATCTCTTTCTGCTGAACCTTTCTCAGCTCCTCTTGCGTAATTTGCCCCGCATCTGCCTTCTCTTGTGCCTGTGAGACAGACTCAGGTCGGATCAGAGATCCAATGTGGTCAGCGTGAAAAGGAAGCTTGGTGACTGTCATTGTGCTAGATGGTGAGCAAGAAGATCAACAAAATATGTCAGCCAACAACACAGGGCATTTCGGGAGGGGCTCGGCGGCATATATAACAGTCCCAGCATGATGACAATCACGAGAGACCCGTTCCCTGTGCAAGGTACTGTATGCCGTCTCCACGCGCGGACGGCGGGACTGGCTTTCGCGGCGGGCGGTTTCTGAGAAATCTCGCGCGACCCCGTCATCAATTGGCAGCTGGAGTGTCGGCAAGTGGTGCTGTGAGCTCGCAAAATGCAACTGCCGAGCTCGCCCTAGTCTGCGTTGCCCGCCCACCTTTTCTCACATGGGCACTTTGGTTTCGTAACGATTTTCGCTATTGCCAACACGCTCGGTTTCCGAATCTAGCATTAGCAGCGGCGCCGCGGAACGATTGGGAGATGATGGTCCATCAGAACGTTCAGATGTTGCGCCACGGGGCATGATTCGAGGTGAGGGGTCGTTGTGATGAGGCAAATCCGGGCTTTGGTCCGTGCTGGGAAGTTGCGGAGATTGGGAAATTGTCTTGTGCAGGACACATGAATACAAATCTATGCTCGGGCATTGCAACGACGAGAGACTTATACTCTGCTGTGCATGCGAACCTTGATGGTTTGTTCGTGGGGAGTGCCGATGTCTCAGCTAACGTCTATTATTACAACCACGTCTGGAATAATTTGACTGCTGCAGCGACATTCACTACAGAGTGTTTCAAAGCTTAAAGACAAGCAAAGATCTCAGTGAATGAACATGTGGTCCTGGTATTTATACTCGTGGTTACTTGCCATGACCCGAGCCTTCCTGCCAGCTGCCCCAAAACGGTAAAAACTGAAGTATTTGCAGTCTCAATGCATCAGCAGGTCTCGCCACGAGATGGAGCGTCGACACCGAAGAAACTAAGAAAGCGTCAACAACCCCATAGCAATGGAACATCCGAGATCTCAAGCCCGTCGTCCGGGCATCGCCATTCCAGAGACTCTGCCTCGCCAGAACCAGGAAGTACACCGACGAAAGCCTTGAATTCGAAGAAATCTGTTCGGTTCAGCAACCTCTTCGCCTTGTTTCGCAAACCCGATCCTGAATCGTCAAGTTCTGATTACAGCAGAGGGAACAGTAGTCCAGGGTGTCCAAGAACACCAAAGCGTGATCGACCTGGGGTTTTGGAACATCCTCCACCTGGAAATTCGAGCGTACCGAGCTCTCCTATGAAATTTACTCGTCACTCACGTCGACTCAGTAATCACATCCGAAGACAGCGCTCTAGTCATTCGATGGCTGAACGAACTCGCGATAGTGCGAGTTCTGAACAGAGCGAGATATCCGGACCAAGCACAATCGTCATGCCAGGTAAGATCGGTCAGTTGTCCACGAACGCTGAGATGTACTCCTGTCCGAGCAGGCGAGATACGTTCTTGGTGATGCGCCTTGGTCGAACTGGGGTCCAGAACGATGATGAGAGACCTAGTCGTTCGAGCAGCAGCTCTGACAGCTACGAGAGAGCCTCACTCTCGTGGGAAGCGGGTGTGGGAGCGAAGCGGTCGGGCCATGCTGCGGATAACCAGCTCGAAGACGGGAAGAGACAGCAGCAGTAGCGGCCATACTTCTTATTCGTCGTCTTCAACAGAAGATCAAGAGCCTCATGTCCACTCTCTCAATCATACCATCCCCCAAGCCTCTCACTCGAAGCCATTCCCGGCACATACCCCCTCTCCCTCGGCCTCTCCTCCCCATCCCCACTCCCCTCTTCCTTCCCCCTCAAACTCTCCACCAACACAAACCTCGTCCCACTCCCACCCTTCTCCAACAACTCCCTCCCAGCATCCACCAAAATCCCCCAACCTAACCCCCCTCTCCCTCCTCCCAACAAACTTCTGCTCCCACTTCGCTTTCCCCGGATCATAATCCAACCACTGCACAAAAGGCGCCCTCCCGGACCCCAATTCATAAACCGTCCTCGTACACCAAAACTCCGTAAAAGGAGGACTACTAGCTAACATTTCCTTCCATTTCGCATTCCGGTCTAACGTTTCCAGATATCGAAATTGTCGCTCGCTGATCTCGAGTGAGAACGTCCAGAAACGGGCTTGAGAAGGTAAGAGGTCGTGTTGGAGAGACGAGAGTTCAAAGGGCCAGGCGGAGCCCCAGCTGCGTTGTTGGAGGAGGAGGGCGGGGATCCAGGTGTTGGGGCGAGAGGGTGGGAAAGGGTGTTTGGTGTGCCATGTTTTGTGGTTTTCGGTGGGAGTGTTGAGGGGTGTGGGGCGGTAGAGGAATTCGCGGATGGGGGTGGAAGTTTTGAGGAGGTGGTGCCATGTTTGGGAGGCGGTTTGGGAGAGGAGGATGGTTCGATGAGCGGCGATTTCTTGATGGGTTGTGGAGCTGGGGAGCGAGAGGAGGATGAGCTCGAGGAGTTCTGGGATGTGAAAGACTCTGGAAGCTGCGTTAGGGATTTCTACTTGATCTTCCATTGCGAACGTTGGGTTCATTGGAAGGTGACAGAATAATAGGCGCACAGGCGAGTGAGGTAAAGAGCTCAGTAGTGTACTTTGGGAGTAGCTGTTGTCAAGCTCCGTAGATCCGCGAGCTCTAGCAATATTAGAGCTCCGGTTCGGAGGCGAACATT
This sequence comes from Cercospora berteroae, assembly GCA_002933655.1. Taxonomy (NCBI): domain Eukaryota; kingdom Fungi; phylum Ascomycota; class Dothideomycetes; order Mycosphaerellales; family Mycosphaerellaceae; genus Cercospora; species Cercospora berteroae. The sequence goes on along the minus strand of PNEN01000546.1, from coordinate 106,447 downwards.
CCATTATGTGTATTCATTATACGAACCCGCGAACATCCTATGAGCTACATGAGCATTGCATTGCTCTCTGATATCTTGGGACATCACCAGTAAATCGATCTTGCTCCTCCTTGTCTCCCTCCCACCTATCGGCGAACGGATCAAGCGCCATAGTCATGACACGATCCAAGATCTCTCGATTGCCCTTCTTTTCAACCTCAGTGATTACTTCGTCCAGTATCCACGATCTTGGAACGAAGTTGGGATTCACGGCCTTCATTGCTGCAATGCGCTCCACACGCGCCTCTTCTGAGCTAGGCCAGTCTTCAAGTACTCTCTTGCGCCATTCGCCCAGCCACTTTGCCACACGGTCTCGTGCCTGATCTTCATTCACGCTGACGAGTCCGCCAAGCCCCTCGTGGTGGAAGAAACGACCTGCAACTTCCTTGGCCTTCTCGTGGGTATCGATGTCGACCATACTAATGTTACTCAGGCGCCGGAATGTGTGGTTAAAGTCGAGCTCCAAAGCTTCGAGAGTGTCAAGCAATTCCGAATACAGCTCCTTGAAATCACTCTCTTTGCTCTGTTTAAGACCAAGGCGAGCTGTCATCAATCGCTTGTACTCGGCCATGAATACAGCCTTGTACTCTTCGCCGACACGGTCGATGACAGTCTCCGCACGCTTGATGAGCTCATCTGCACGATCTTTGCGGACGCCCTGAGTCGCAAATTCCTCGTCATCGACCCAGGGGCCCGCGCCGATAAGTTCGCCCAGCGCTTCTGCGAGGCGGACGTGGTTCCACCAGATAATGCTCGGTTGGTTCTTGTACGAGTAGCGAAGCATGTGGTCGTCGTGATTTGGCGTGTAGTTGGGATCGAAGTTGTCGAGGAAAGCAAAAGGCCCGAAGTCGATCGAAAGACCAAAGATAGACGTGTTGTCCGTGTTGAGCACGCCGTTCATGAAACCATAGGCTTGCCATGCTGCAACTGTCTTTGCGTTGCGACGAGCGACTTCCCTGAATAGTCGTGTGTAGCGGTTCTCGGCTAAATCATCTTCACCCTGTATTTCATCCCTGGATACGCCTTGACTAACGTTCACTACGTCCTTCTCTTCTGTGGATGCCACACGTTGAGGCAGGTTCTGCCAGCCACCAAACACATCTTCGGCGACGTAATCAGCCAGCTTCCTCAACATGTCTCGGTCACCTCTTGATCGCGGAAGGTCGAATGTGCCAAAGCGGATCCAGCTCTCTGCAAATCGCGCAACTATTGCTGCAGGCTCCGTGGTCTCACGTCGAACCTTCTCTTCCGGACCCAAAGTCAAGCTCAAGGCGCGAGTGGTCGGGATGCCCAAGGCGTTCAGTGACTCGCTCACTACAAACTCTCGAATGCTGCTTCGTACCACAGCCTTGCCATCTGCAAAGCGTGAATACGGAGTTTTGCCAGCACCCTTCAACTGAATCTCATATCGTCTGTCGGTTGCGGGATTTGTGGTTTCGAACAACGAAATAGCTCGCCCGTCTCCAAGCTGTCCTGCCCACGAACCAAATTGATAACCCCCGTAGCATTGTGCCCAAGGATAAATGTCCTTCTCGCCTGGCTCATCGCTGGCCAACGTGACTATCTGCTCGCCGGCGACCGTCTTCTTGAAGTCGTCCGTCTGCACGGATGCCGGATCAATGGCCAAGTCTCTCAGCGCCGCCTTCGATACAGCCACGAGTTCCGACTGCTTGAACGGGTCGGGTCGGACAAATGTGTATGCTGCATTCTTGACCAGTCGAGGGCCAAGCTTAGTCCTCTCGGCCTTGTGTGAGTCGGCGGGCGTTGGATATTCGCCATCGGCGGGGAGCTTCGAGGTGAAGTTGTTGCTCTTGGGCAGATCGCGGATCGAGAAGGTCTTTTGGTCGGCGGGCGGATGCGGGGGCGTGAGACTCGCCATGGGCGCTGCTGCTGTTCGATGGAGATGTGCTGTGATGGCAGGTCGTCCTGGCAGACGGAGCACTCGATGCATTCACGGCACAAGTACAATGACAAAGAGAGGAAATCAAAGTGGCAATAGCTGACTTAATTACTGCACCCGCACCGAATCACATCCGCAGCGTCTCCGTCTATCGCGTTGATGTTGCTCGCCAGGCACGTCATAAGCTGCGAACGATGTCGGCAGAAGGGAAGCCCGCCAAGCCGCACGTGGTTGTTCAGCTTGGGCAGGTCTGCCTGGCGATTCCACTTCTTCTCCTCTACCATCGACACCGACTGAACACACAATAGGCCACAGAGCTTTCCACCACGCCTGGCCCCTTCCGCAATGCATATGCGCCTCACATATCCTTTCGCGCAAGCTCGGTCGCCAGGATGAATCGAGGCAATATTCCTGGATTCTACTTCGATGAAGAGAAGAAAAAGTACTTCAAGATTACCGCCGACCATGTGGCACCTGTCGATGCCAAACATTCAAAGACCAATGTGAAGCGCGAGAAGCAAGAGAAACGCGCTCTCACGAAACAGAGATTTGAGGAGCGTGTAATTCGCAAGCAGACCGTCAACCAGGCCAAGTCACTAACGAGTGGGCTGTTCAAGACGACACTGCAGCGTGAGCTTGGCCATCGGACCGCTGGCTACCTCAGTGGTGTACGTGATGAAGCTCTGGTCAATGGACTGGAGCACAAGTCACTCGTTCCACGGATCTTAGGCTTCAATTCGTATCCCGTCGTTCGAGATGCCATATACGCCGCCAATCAGTCAAATATGCTCTTCGCGACTACCCAAAACTCGGCTGCGACTTGCGTATACTCCTACGATTGGCAAGATGATGTAAACGGCCTCCAAGACTTGGCTGCGAAATAGTAAGTCGAACACGAGTGCTTTCCTCAAACCATCTCCTCCGCGAAAGCTGGATCTGGATCGTTGTCTCGTCAAGCTTGGCGCTTGCTTTCTTTCTTGCTTGTCCTGATCCGTACACAGTCCGTTGGCAGCCTTGTCTGGTAGGTTCGTGACCTTGCAGCGTTTCGCTTCTACTCTGCTCTTCGTCAGCAATACCGACCACGCCATTCACTACTACCTTGGCCCCTCTCGTAGCCCGGAGCGCAACGAGAGTGCCCTGTTTCCTAAAGCTACATTGCAAAATACTGTGGACACAGTTCATGCTTGCGCTTTCGAGCCGGCGACGCGAAATATTGCGTTCGCAGGCACTGGTCTTCTCGTTGTCGATGGCCTAAACCCGGGTATGTGTCTGCACGATGGAAGCATCTTGGATCCTCCGATTAATCGTCTCCCGTGTAGGTTGGGTTGGCCGTTCCAACTTCGGAGACACAAAAGAGAGTTTTGCAGCAACTTGGCTTCAGCCGAATGTTCTGGCCTACGGCCTTGACACAGAAGTCGCGCGCGGCCCGCCCATGCACACAGTGTGTCTTTGGGATGTACGAGTCGGCAGCTCACCATCGCATACGAACTCGTCAACCCGATTGAAGCGCTATCACCGCATCACAGGCCTAGAAACACTAGAGAGTACCGGTCAGTATAATTTCTGCTTATTCGCAAGCCATTTTAGCTCACTGGTCACAGATCATCAACTGCTTGTCACAACTAACAAAGACATCAACCTCTATGACCTTAGAATGCACTCTGTCACAGGACCACCGCTCTTGTCCATTCTACATACTTCTGTTGGGTCGCAGCCCAATTTCGCCATCCAAGGCGACCTCATTGCCGCAGTGGACGCTTTGTTCAGAGTCCAGGTCTACTCGCTTCGGACCAGCCGACATCTGAGAACGTTACAGCGAAATCAGTCTGCGACATCACGCCCTACACCTCTGCATTCACTTCGATGGCAAGAGAACAGCAGAGGCTCGCCGTATCTGCAGGCATGTGCGGACAGCATCGTCCATCGCTGGGGTTGGCAGGTCTAGGGACTCAAATGCTTGATCGACGAACTCGAGAAGTGTAGCGCTTTTCAATAGAACCGTGCAACTGCAAGTAGTGGGACAAATCCCAAAGTCACATTATATGTGTACAAGTCTATCTGCTGTTTCGTGTCTGGTCATCACGTTTCATTATGACTCTCCCAAGAGTTCTCTCCTATACCCCACCTAACAGTATGCGTGTCCGGGCTTGAAGCTTCTCGGCTTGACACCAGTGTTGTGTCCATGTTCCTCACCCGCATACTTGGGGTGTTTCTCATCATATCTCTGGTAGCCCTTCTTGCCCTCACACTTCTCCCAGTTATCCTTCTTCTCCTTCTGGTGGCCGCCGTAGCCAGGTGCGGTGCCGTTGCCGCCTCTCTTCTCCGAAAGACCCAAGCACTCTGCCATCTTGAAGAAGACGTCGATGGAGTTGTAGACACCACCGAAGATCTCGGAGCAAGGACCTTGAGCCCAGACTGTGACGTCGGTGAGGGAGTGGACACCTTGGTTGGCGGATTCGGGAAGGGTTCCATTGACAACGAAGCCTCCTTCATCATTCTTTGGGTCTGCGAAGTAGTTGTCTGTCGCAAAGCCCGTGATGTTCGAGGCTGGACTGCGTGGTCCATCCTTGTGGACTTGGAATGTCTCGCGATGGTCTGGGAAAGCACCGAAGCCTTGCGCGAGGGTGTAGCGTGGCTCCCAGTTGGATGGGAAGTTGGAGTCGCCGTAGCGGAGATCACCGGTATTGATGTAGCCGGAGAGTCCAGAGCGTTCGTAAATGCCAACGGCGTTACGCTTCTCGCGATCGTCGGTCTTCTCGTTTAGGTACTTGGTGTCGACATTTCCAAAGACATCGAAACCGTGTCCGTGATCGGCGGTGACGACAATGAGTGTGTCTTTGTAGGCATCGATTTCCTTGAGATGTTCGATGGAGTGCTTGATGGTGTCGTCAAGCTCGAGGAGCTCGCCGAGAGCACGATCGTAATCCAAAACATGCATCATCTTGTCAACTGATGCGGCCTCGGACATGATGAACCAACCCTTGTCACCAGCACGGTTGTTGAGAATATCGATTGCCTTGATGGTCATCTCTTTCAAGCCAGGTTGATCGGCAGCGGTCTCGCCATTGCACAAAGGGGACTCGGTATCATTGAGATTGTCAGTGTAGACGTTGCGGTCCAACCACTTAGCCATGTTAGACTGAGAGAAGATTCCAAGTGTTCTCTCCTCGCTGGAAGTGGCGTCGAGGCCAGTCTTGTTGTAGATTACGTTGTAGCCAGCGTCAGCAAAGACCTTGTAGTAGTCAAGATCCTGGTATGTTTCTCCACCGTTATCTGGACTGCAGAAGTTCTCCGCACCTCCACCGAAGAGGACATCCGGTCCATCCCACTCAGTCCAGGTGTAGTTAACAATGCCGTTGACGAAAGAGTCAATGACAGCGCCATACTCGCCACGGTCGCGAGTGTGAGCAGTTAAGGCAGCTGGTGTAGCATCGGCAACAAATGCAGTGGAGACAATTCCGACGTGACCGCCGACCAACCGATGGAAGATCTCAGCAATCGATTCCACCTTGGGATCATCGAATGGATCTGGAGAGGTATCGCCGTAAACGCCGAGAGCGTTGACAACTGACTTGTGGCCTGTGTACAAAGCAGTTGCAGAGTTGGCAGAGTCCGTGATGAACGTGTCAATGGAATGTGTCATCTGGTGTCCAATGGTTGGGAACTTGTCCAGCGCCAACGTGCTCTGGTAACGTCCATTGATTGTCTTGTGCGCGATCAAGCGTGCAGCAGTGACCATGTTGGTGGTCATGCCGTCTCCGATGAAGAGGAGGATGTTCTTGGTCTTGCGGACCTGCTCGATGTCACGGACGAGCCAGTTGGCAGTGGTGTTTGTGCCGTTGTTGTATGTCAGAACCGCAGTGTACTCGCCAGGCTCGTAAAGAGCAACTCGACGCCACGCTTTCGACGCGACATTGACTGCTGAAGGAGTCTCGGCATCGAGAGCAAACAGGTCCTCGTACCAGCTGAAGTCCCACTTCTCGATTTCTGGCTCTTCAAGTTCGAAGTACTCGGTCACAGGCCTCGCCTCCCCACCATCTTTGCTGATAGTGAGCGTGAAGTCCTCGTCCGGAATGCCATTGGTAGCTTCTGAACCGTTCACTGGAGCGTGGACCTCGACACGGATATCGAAAAATTGTCCTGCAAGGAAATCTTGCTGGTCTGGTGGAATCACACATCCCAGTGTAGGGCCTTACCAACAAGGGCAACAAGTCAGCACAGCCTCAATCGCCCAAGAAATCGTGCCAAAGCTTACATGTGCCAAACCGCTGGAACGTCTGGGCTCCAACGACCGATACCAGCCCAGCAGCTGCAGATATTCTCGTGAAGGACTTCATCATGGCCAATTGCAGTCGCCCGCGCTGTCAAAAGAGCTCAACCTTGATGGAAGCACCTCAGTAGCCGGACAACTTTATATACGGCGGGACCTAAAGCCCTCTGTACCTGCAGAAGCAAGCTCTCAGACAGCTTACTGCAATTTGCAGCTCGCTAATAACGCCGTGGAACCGGCGCTCCATCGTGGCACCCCGTAGCGAATCTAGCGATGGAAGACGTGGGAAAGAAAATACACGCCGCCGACGACAATGAGGATGAACAAGCATGCTTCCCGGCCGTAGAGTTCAGCGCTGCATAGCTTAAGCGCACCTCGTGCAGATGCAAGCCTTGTCAATGGCCAGGACGGTGATGCGGCGCGGGCGAATGCTTGGACGACCTGCCTATTCAATGCGTGCCAAGAGACAAAGTCTTGGGTGCAGAAAAGCTAGGTATGTTGTCTGGCGGCATGAAGCGGTGGTAGCATCAGAGGTCAGCACAACGTGCATGAACCATGGTAATTGAGTGGTCCTTCGCGGGACGTTCTGAGAAACACGCTGCGCGGTTCTCACCGAACTCCTCTTTGCCAAGAAACGTGGTGGAATACCTCCGGCATGGATATGGCCTACCCCTCGCGTGTTCTGCGCGTGGGAATCGGCTTGGTTTCTAGATCTGTGATCAATGACCGAGACCTCCATGGCACCCTAGGCCAATGCTATCACACAGTTAAGCAAGGGACGCACGTGGGAACTGGTTTAACTGATTAAGTTTGTAGATTGTCATGTCTTCGTATCATCGTCTCGGTACACCAGCGCCGCGCTGTACTTCACTGGCAGCTTTCAGCGCCGCCGCCCATTTTCCACAAATGCGCCCAGAAATATGCTGCAGGCTATAAGACAACGATTAACTGCAGGTTAAAAAGCAAAACATGCAACGCCAGACAGCTCGATTCAGAAGCTGCCAAATCCATCGGACGGGACGATGTTGCGGATACCCCGTCGCCATTGGCCATCATCTGGCCGTGGATGATCGCCAGTAAACCAGTTCGAGCACATTCGTCTCCACGCGTCTTCTTCTGTCCTTTGAAGGTCGATGAAGCGCAGGCCAATGTCGAATTCTTCGTGGAAATTCTCGGCCGGGGCTGCGGCGTTAATGATCGGACTTCCCATGCCGCTGATAGTTTGTCCAGCTGCTGGGGCATTCTCATCTTTGAGATCTTCGATACCGGCGAAAGCATCTTCCTCGTCCTCAACATCTGTGGCTGACGATGAGAACTGCCCAGAGACGTCACGACCACCTTTGACCTTCAGCCACTTCATCTGCTGGGGGTCATACACCATGCCGTTCTGGACCTGGATATTGAAACCGCTACCGGTGGCCACATGGGAGATCAGCGCCGGTCGTGAAGGTGAGGTATTTGATCGTTGATGGCCCCGCTCCACGCGCTCCATGTAAGATGAACGTGGCCGGAGTTGTGGGGTCGGCGTGTCTAACGGTGGGAGGTCAAATTCGCGCAGTGTGTTCTCATTCCCTTCCCAGCGAAGAGTTTGAGGATTGTATACCATGCCCTTCTCACCTGTTGATGATTAGCGGTTGTTGCAGCAGTCAAGGAAGAGTGCCGAGAACTTACTCTTCGCCACATGTGACCCGATGCCGGCGATGAGGCCTGGTCTGCGAATGCTTTTCTGGCGCTGTGCATTTGGACTGGAAAAGGGACTTCTTGCCGCAACTTGAGCTTTCCAATTTGTGGTCAAAGGCTGAAGTGGGCCCTCACTCCGCGGCCTCGGCTGATTTGCCAGTCGCGTTTCCCGGGCAATCCTACTTGCAGCAGTGTCGCGCAGATAGCTCGGTGTTGCGGTAGGAGCATCATGAAAGCCTCTCGTCGGACTTGCAGGAGTCCTAGGTGGAGCGGGAGTCATTATTCTATCTGGCACGACCGTTATGGCGGAATTGCGTTTGCTGGCATCAGAAACTTCTGAGCGACTTTGTGTTCGTCGAAGGGTGCTCTGCTTGGGCGGGCCACGCCCAACAGGCTGTCTGACATATTTGCTCTCTTTACTTGCTGAGGTTGGCAAGTCGTCGAATATTTCGAGCTCGTTACCGTCACCAAAGTGCCGTTTCTTTATCGGCTTGATCAAAGTGTGCTTGGCGGCAGCTTGCCTCACAAGAGCAGCAGGTGCTACGTTCTCCCTCTGCCTGGAGGTCCGTGATGGCGTATCTGGAGCTATCTGGTTTGAGAGCCTCGAGCTGGGCCGTGGTGGCGGAGGTGATTGTGCGCCCTGTCTGCTTGGGTCCGATTCTCGACGTAGATGGTAGGGCATGGCACGATGTGCAGTAACGTGAGAAGATTGCAGGTTTGATACGCCTGCGGGCAGGAATGGCACTGATGGCTTGGAAAACGATCCGTGACTTGATTGGTTGCGCAAAGCTGGCATCGATCTCTTCGAGCGGAGCAACTGCGCACTGGTAGTGGTGGGTCCTCTCCTATTTCGCAGCCCTGGTGAGTCGCCATTTTCAAAGACTGGATCCAAACGTGACGTCTGTCGAGTACCCGACACAGGTCGTGGGATATGTGATCTGGAGAACACAGGTTTGTTCGTCTGTTTGTCGTGGAAGTTCAGTGTGGTCGCAGGGCGTTGGGCTGATGGCGGTGGCCTGGTAGACTTCACCTGAACATTCCGATTCGTTGTACGTTTCCGTACGTTCAGCACCTCGCCGTCTCCAAGATCAAGGTCGTCGAGGAAATCATCATGATCGTCAGGTTCCAGCTTTGACTTCTTGTGCGTCTTCATCGTTGGCTCCTGTTCGATAATAGCAGAGCTAGGCTGCGACCGGTCTGAGAGTTCTGCATCTGCAGCACGTCGCTTCTTGAGCATTTCCTGAAAGTCCATGGGTCCTTCGGGAATGTCAAGTCCACCTAAGTCGTCGACCTCACTGTCTGCGGTTGCAGAACCCAGACTAGGACTCATCACTGATGCAGAGCCGCTGCGGGCTCTATTCTCGCGTTTCCCTGCAAAGCGAATGCCCAGGCTTCCTTCAAGGTCTTCGTCGAAGTCATCGAAGCCTTCCTCGACCATGTCCGCCGAGTCTTCAATCCTGGGCTTCAGTTGCAGCGGCCGGTCTGACATTTCGAGATCATTCTCCCAGTCATGCTCAATCTTCTGCTTCGACTTCTTCTTGCCCAGTCGTTTGATGGTGCCACCTAGGAGAGCGCTGGTGGGTACATTTTCGGGCAGGGGGATGCCCGCCTGCTTCGCAGACTCAATGGCTTGGATGGTGCTCTGCTCGTCGTTCGGTGTAATGACCACGTTCCAGTCCTCATCGCCAGCCACCGACTCCGAGCGGGTGCTCATCCGCGAGGACATACTGAGAGGGCCAGTGCCGATGCTCGCGCTGCCAAACACGTGGAACTGGCCCTCGAACTCATCGTCCTCCCATTGCTCGACCGCCATGATTGTGTGTCAGGAGGGCGGCGTGCCCGGTGTCGCGGTCGAGAGCGGCGCTACATGCGCGTGAGGGAAGCCGGGAGAGCGGAGGCGCGGACGGTGGGCTGGTAGAGTGGTTCATGCGGTTGGTGTCGCTGCCGGTGTGGGAGTACTGTACTTTGTACGTCGTCGGTCACCCATCGGCCAGAGGCTGGCAGCGGCCGCTAAAAGAGGGAAGGCGCCGTCCGCGCGTGTTCCGCGACCAAGGTGCGCGACCCTGAGTCCCTGACCACACACTGACCACACACTGACCACTTACCCTTCACACTCGGCTGCCACACGATCAATCTCCCGGGCCAAGTGCACAGCTCTACAGTTGACCTCGAGAGACGCGTCGCGATCGAAAATTCTAAAGTTGCATAGCAACGGCTGACGGCCAATATCGCACATGTAGATCAGGGCAGCTTCTGTCGCGTCGTCTTGCTAGCACGGCGGCGGGTCCGCAAGGCGGCAGGCCAGGCGGCGACACCAGCACGAGCACTTCAGCAAAATTCTAAAACCACCTGACTGTGCGCAGCTTTACACCGCTGACACTCATTTCTGCTCGCCTTCGTCGCCCGCGGAAGACAGTAGTCGCGTGCACCGCGTCGTTGCTAATCGCCGAACAATAGCCTTGGTCATGGCACCTCCGACAGAGCACGTCCTTCGCCTGCGTAGGACGGACAACAAGTCGGCGCACTTCCTGGTCCACGTCGCGCAGGAGGGGCGTAACGAGCTGGACCTGAAGCTCATTGGTACAGACAGGACAGATCTATATGTCGTCTCCCTCGCCGCAGCCGACACGGACTCCTATCAGGACCGCAATTTCAAGGGGACTACCGAAGAATTCAAGACCCTGCTCAAGTTCTGTTTCTTGCACTATCGATCAGACGCTATTTTGCCGGACTCCCTGCAGGGCGTGGAGACTGTTGCCGCGATTAATGGCCCCACTGCCACGATCACTATCCGCAAGAACGTCGACGGCATTACCCAACGACTCGGCACATTTCATTTACAGAACACGGACCAAACCAACGTCGATACCTTCGACTGGGTAGAGGCCGCGACTGCCGAAGCAGATGAACTCCGTTCCCAGTTGGACGGATTGCAAATCTCCGTCGAGTCACAGAAGAATTCGGTCGCTAAGCTGACCACGGAACTGGACATGCTGGTCAGAGCTAAGAAGGCACATGAGGACGATCTGTTAAGCAAGTTCGCTGCTCTTCTGAACGCCAAGAAGCTAAAGATCCGAGATCAACAGAGGCTCCTGAATGGCGCTCAGATTGACCCTATCTCTGCTACAGAGGTGAGTAATGCGAGGTTGTCCAGGACGACCAGGAAAGCTGGTGCCTCTCGCAGTGGCAAACGGAAAGCCAAGGCGACGCCGTCTCGTACCGAGGAGGGGGCGGAGGTTGAAGAAGAGATCGAGGACCACACGATGAATGGTTCTGAGGAAGATACTTCGCGTCACGATCAACTTACGCCGGAACCAGACGACGCAGACGCCGCAACAGAAACAGAAGATGAGGAAGTGCCCAAGCCAGCCGCTGCCGTGAGGAGGTCACAGAACACTCAAGAGCGACGGAGAGAACGAATGGACGTCGATGAAAAGAAGTCGTCGACTGAAGTCACGAATACCAGAAAGCTGCCATCGAGAGCAGCCAAAGGCTCTACATCACCAGTAGCAGCGAATGTTGACGACGAAGACGAGGAAACGGATGACGAGCTATGAATAATGAGTAATAACGACAGGTAGCGTGTCCAGCGTTTGCATATGCATACCTTTCCTTCCACTTTGTGGTGTGGTTGTTCATCATGCACCAATGCGGCAATTGCTGCAGGGGTCGATCTGCGTAGTACCGCTTGTACAACAGCGGAAGAACCGAGTGTACGGTACGTGTTGCGATGCTGCGAACATGTCTCGAGGGCAGTAGTGTAGGCAGTAGTACGATGAATGACGCGCCGCATTATGCTCGATGGCGCATGGAGCGAAGGAGTGAGCGACGGCGCCTTATCAGCCTTACAGCTAAGCTCCAATGTGGTGGAGCGGAGCGTCGGAGGCTAGAGTTTGAGAGTCGCGCGATTGCGGTTCGTCCAGCGAGTGACGAGCGATTCCTCTCCGTGTCATTGCTGTCATGCTCTCTCGTATTGTCGGACCCAGCACTCATCACCCACGCCTGAACAAGCCCGCATTATTGTCGCGCGCCCCCAGCGCCATTGTTGCCATTGTTGCCGCAGCGCCCTGTCCGGCCCACGCGAGACCCTCGTTTCTTCCGCGAAACCTCACCACCACGACCGCGACCGCGTCTGACTTCTGACTTCCACTGGCTGCCGTCGCGCCGACCCTCGTCCCTCGCGCAATCCACCGCGAGCTTCTGCTAGCTGCGCCCGAACTCCAGTCGCTTGCGACAACGTCACCTCGGCCACCACCACTCGTCGCGCACCCATGCTGCGATTGCGATGATCGCCCGCTTGCGATAACATGCAAGACAAGCAAAAATGGATCCCCAACAGAGAGGAGCAAGCCGACCTCGAGGCCATCGATGCCGAGCTGCAGCGCATGCGCGAGCACATCACCACCGATCCCTATGTTGTGACCATTCCGCAGGATGTTGAGCCGCGCTACCACCATCACTACGAGGCTCAGGCGAAGCAATGGCTGTACAGCACGCCCTTCAGCGAAGGCGAGCACGAGGCTACGCAGTACCTGACTTTCCACTACCACGAGCCAGGCAAGGGCATGTACATGTTGCACAACAGCCGGCCCATCAGTGAGCCCAGCGCAAATGGTCACCGGGACAAACCCCGACCAGGAACTGGCGCGAATACAGCAAGTGGCGGCGTGAAAAAGACGATCAGCTTCAGCGCATACAAGAAGGGGAAGCAGACGGGAGACACGGCAACGCCTGAGCGAGGCGCCGCAACGAGCGAGGATGCGCCTGCAAAACAGCCAGCAGTGAAGGGACCTATTGAGCGAGTGAAGGCTGAGACGCAGGAAATGCTGGCAGCAGTGGCAGAGCAGACAGAGGACGTCCAAAAGATGCAGAAAGAGAAGTCGCCAGAACAGGGAGATCTGAAGCGTAAGAGGGACCAAAAGGATGAAGGGCCGCAGCAAATCGAGAAGAAGCCAAAGGGCGAGTCGGCTCCCAGCAGTAAGAAGCAAAAGATAGAGGCTTCGCCCCGATCAAGCGCAGGCTCGCAGGATCCAAAGCCTTCAAAAGTACCGAAAGAGAGCGAGCTCATTGACGGCGACAAGCACGAAGCACAGACTGGTCTTCCGCCACGCCTTTCGCCAGGTATGCCGCCGCGACTGTCTCCCGGGCTTCCTGCGAAATTGTCACCTCTGCACCCAACAGCTACACCTCCTGTGCCCGCAAACACGCACGTTCAATCAGACACTGCCAAGATTCCAGAGAAGCTACCTTCTAGGCTTTCTCCGTCGATTCCAGAAAACATCGCCAAAGCACTCAAAGCCCGCGCCGTCTCCTCGAAACCCGCAGCTTCAAGTACGATCCACAAAGACAAGGACAACAAATTTACACCGCTGAAAAAGTCCGATGGAATTACGAAGCACAAATCTCCTGTACCACGCAATGGCCATCGTGCCAGATCTGGCAGTCCGCCGGCTCCATTTGAGAGTGATGTCAAAGCTGTGACGGCGGAAGCTAGACCTCGTGACAAGAGCCCACCACCATCCCAGGACGAGGAGATTGTAGTTGCCAAGGTTTCCAAAGCGAAGTTGGCCGAAAAGGTTGAGACTGCAGAGAAGCCGCGGCTGTTAGTTCGCCTCAAGTTCAGACGAGCGCGCAGAGAAGACATTCTTCGGATATTGAAGATGCGCTCCAAATCAGACAAGAGCATGCTTGTCCCAACAACTTCCGCGGCAGAGCCCGCAACATTCGCAAAGCCATCTGATAAGCGGAGTGATGACCGCAAAGAGGACGCGGCCAAAGTGAAGGGAGTTGCGCAGAAGGTTGGACCTGCCAAGAAGAAGGAGAAGGCGTCGGTTGAAGAAACGCCAGAGAAGCATGCCGAGAAGACAGTTCCCAAGCAGCCGGAAAAGCGGCCGGTAAAGGCATCAGAAAAGGCGGCTTCGCCGAAACGAAAAGCGGAAGACGACAAGCATGGCCGGGCTGCTAAGCGCAAGAAACTAGAGCCGAGCGATGCACGGAGGGAACCTTCAACACCAGCACAGCGCGACGTGGAATCGCCAGCTGCTCCAAAATCAGGACAGCATAATACACCTGGAACGCGTAAAGATATTCTATCCCAAGCAATGCGGCGGGAACAGTCACAGGACAGCAACGCCACGCACACTCCTCCAGCAACATCTAGTACACCAAGCGTCACAAGCAATTTGCAAACCAATGTCATCAGCAGGCCACCTTCCAGCCAGCCGAGCAATAAGACGCCGAGACAGAATGCTTTCGAGGTGGAGCAGAAGCGCTGGGAAACCTTGGGTCGGGAGCTGAAGCACGCCGCGACTGCTCACCTGAACCATTCGCAGACCTCAGTGCATCAGAAGTTGGCTGCCGTAAAGTCCTTGGAGTCCTTCCTCTGCTACATGTTAGCTTTCACGTGTGCGGATGAGGCTGCTGCCGCTGCAGACCCTAGGCAGGTGCCACCGTATCGGATCTGGCGCAGTCTCAACGGTCTGTATGCTTTTGTCAAGCGCACCACTGACGCATATCTGCCTTTGAGTGGTTTGATCTGTTCATTGGGCGTGGTGTTCAATTCTCGCATTCTGGAAATTAGCACTGTCATTGCGGATCCGCCTCCTCAGCAGACACTCGTCGATGTGGCGCTATTGCTGCAGAGAGCTGTCGCAGGAGCAGACGAGAAGCTCGACATCGATGCATTGCAGGATTGCTTTCCAAGGTGCTGGAAAGAAAGGGCGAAGAAGATGCCCGCAAATGACAAGCTAGATCCCACGAAGCTCGGTGGACAGTACAAGCTCCCTCTGGGACCCGCCACGACACCTGTGCGCGCCGCTCGAGCTGGGCATGCAATGTTACGAGAATGGATGGATCGAGAGAAGGTCGATTACAGCTTGAAGTTGAAGCTCTAAGGATGAGCTACGTTTGAATAGCGAAGTAGTGGCGTTTAGGGAAATGGCTAGAAGGCGAAGTCCGACGCAGATCGGCAGAATACGGCATTGTGATTGAACGGACGAATACGGCGGAGTCTAAATGTTTTGGTTTGTGAGCTCGATCTTTGCATCTTGAGCTGAATGACGATATACCCCCGATAGCAATTGTGAGCTACAGGACCTTTCTACGTCTTCATTAATGAGAGGGCATGAATATGCAATCATGTTTGGAAATTGCGTGCTCATTCCATTTCCTTCCCATCGATGCGATATGCCCCTATTGCTATAACCGCGCTACGAACACCTTGATTTATGACAGGAATGAATTTCGAGACACTTCCCATTCGCTGTCGAAGAAACCCATCGCATGCACGCCCTCGAGCCCCTTTGCCAACATTCTTCGATCGGTAACCAGCCAATCTGGTTGAGCAGTTCCTGGTATCATCGGCACCAACCTCGCCGCAACCTTCAAACTCGCTTCATCGATACCCCAAACGACCAGTTCTAGGCGTTCATTCGGCAATGGCCGAAGACATATGGCTGCTAATCCGAAACCAGTCTCATCTGTGTACTCAGCAGGCAAATCAAAAGAATTTCGTATCGAGATACGCCCATTCTGTATCTTGATAGCATAGTCTGCAGAGTATCCAGCAGGGAGATCACCGCCAATGGCTACACTGATGATGTTTCCTGTCGCTTGAACTGCCGCATCATAGTCGGACGTGATGGCAGTGTCGGCCGCGAAATATTGGCACAGATCGCGTGAGATCTGAAGTGCGATGTGTCTTGCTTCCGGCGAATGCTCGACTAATTGGAAGGTGCCTTGCGTGCGAAGAATTGAGTCCATTTGACCGAGCTGTCGGCCAAGTCGTGAAAGCTTAGTGGACGCTAGATTGTCGGATGTTGCTTGTTCGATGCGCCATTCCCTCTTGTGTCTCAACACTGTCCAATCTGTGTCGTTCCCGAGCGGCGGCAAGTCTAGACGCTGACTGTCCAGAATAACGACAGAGCAGTCGCTGAAGTACGATGGTATCTGGAGCATCCTAATGTTGTTCGTTCGCAGCGTGCAGGCTCTCGCTACGGTGTCGTATAGCATTTCAACATGGCCCAGCTGCCCAGGAGTAGTAAGCTGCAATACCTTCACCCCAAATTTTGGGCCAGTGTCGGCTGGTGAAGCTACCGTGAGCGTGAAATTGCACAACCTGCTGCGGGTGGGTTGAAGCCTGTGTGATTCAAGTTGCTCTTGGTAGAACGCTCGAAGTGGATCAGTTGTGAAAACGCCTTCCCAGAAGTGCCCAAAGCCTGCCCACTCGATGTAGCTACTGTTCGCCCCTGCCTCCCGGATGTATTGATGCATGGATCTTGAATGATATGCTGGGACGTTGTCGTCTGCACCGCCGTGTTGTTGGAGGACTGGTATACCCTTTGCATTGGAAAGGAGCAATTCGTGTCTATAGCTATTCAGCGAGGCTTGCACAACGGCCGTTCTGCCGGGGTCTGCGATTTGCCAGAATGTGTAGGGCACGTAGTTCTGTATCGATGAGTATCCGCTCAGTGGAGCGGCCGCGATGATGTTGTCTGGATGATGGAGAAGTGTGTACCAGGTGCCCTGCCCGCCATTGCTATGCCCAGCCACCAGCCACTTCTCGACGTCTACGCCGGGCCCCTCCCATTCGTTGTGCTGAATCCAATTGATGATCATTTTTAGCGCAGCCTCAACATCTGGAAACCCCCAAGCATGCCAGTCATCGCCGCTCCATGGCGTGCCGCCGGTGGGTAGCAGCACCCAGGCCGCGAGATCTGGTAAAGACTCCAGAGCGAGGCGAACGGAGTCCCATTCAGCTTCGACACCCGCACCGTGCAGGCCCAATAGCACAGGCAGGGAGTCATTCTTCCGCACGGCTTCTATAGCTTTCGCAGATGGCGGTCGAAGAATTCCATATGATACAATTCCAGATGGATGAAGAAAGGTTACCTTGTGTGGTTCTCCTACACGTCGATGGACGACATCTGCAAGAACTGTCAATGACATGCCATACAGCCCGCCACGTCTAATCTTGAAGTCCAGTCTGATCTGCCAGTCCATTCTAACACAATCGACACGGAAAGCTATTGGTCGGGACTGTCCAGGTACAAGGCGAATTTCAGTTTCAGAGAGCATCTCCGCTAAGCAGGCGTTGTGTGTGGCTTCTACTGCGTAAACACAGATGTCCACATCGTCGTCATTGCGAAGCACGACCGATGCCCAGGGGCTGGCCAAGTGGGAGCCTTCCGCAAATTCGAGCACGTCTGATATGAGGACTCCATTCTGTGGTTCCAGCCTTGGATGCAGGCCGGCCCACGTTCCTGCGAGGTTTAGGTCGACCTGTAGAGAGGGCTTTTCGACGCCGCCCATCGACCTGACATCGCGCACTAGTCGAATGTCAAGGCGGTGACGACCTGGCTCAAGTCGTAGTATCGGGAGAGCTCTACCATAGCTGTAGAAGTCGCCACCAACATAGCGAACGTCGTCGAGCACGAACTCAAGGATCTGAGGCGTGTGCAGTGTCAATAGCTTGACTGCTCCAGGCTGCACAACAATTTCGCCTCGGAGCCAGGCCTGCCATTGGTACGCAGCCCAGCCATACACGTTACGTAGGCTCTCCCAATCAACATTGTTGAAGTCTACTAGTAGCTTCACGCCAGCGTGTGCATTGTCTGGCTGCGTGAGGTTACCGGAAATGGCCTTCCAACCTACAGTGCCATTCATTGCCAGTGAGCTTGGGAATGTGGCATTCTCGCCATACTGTAGCGACCGAAACCCGCCATGGTGCTCCAGTGGATCAGCTCCCCATACGGCTTCTAATTTTCAGTCAGTATCAGCCGTCATAACAAGATGGCATTCATCGCACCTCGCGTGCCAATCTGAAATGGGCCCAAGACAGACCAGTCCTCCGAGAACCGGTACGGGAGCGATTGGACATTGACAGCAGGCTCGTTCAAGGCTGCCTGCAACGGGACTCCATGGCCCGCCAGCAGCGAGTACAGGCTACTGATGAGCAGCATGAGAACTCTGGCACGATGCGGAAGCCCCAGCCAGGACCGAGGCGCAGGTTGTCATTGGACGCGTGGTGGTGATGTGTCGATGAGGCGTCGTACCGAAGTCCGAGAGACAGCCTGCCCTGCAGGAAGTACCAGACAACAGGTATCTCAGGGCTAGTTAAGCACGCAAGGATGCTCAACCTTCTTTCTATAGACTTTGCCGCAACGCTGTCACTGTCGTCTCGTCGTCGACATCCCTTTCGCGCGTACAAAGCGTACAGACTCCACTACGACCGCAGCGAGATTGCGCGCCAATCAGGTCGATCGACGCGATAAGGACGCACCCGCTGGTACTCTGTCCCAGCGGCCACCTCTCGTCTTCCCGCCGCACGTACGACACGCACGACACCACGATGGATCAATGATTCGCACATTTACCTGCGATAGCAATGGTCCCACATGCAACCGGAGGCTTCGAGCGCCGGCGCTCGTCCTCGGTGAAGCCAAGTCCTGTCAAGACGAAGTTTCCCGACTTTGTCCAGGAGCAGGCCACATTCGAGGACGAATTCGAAAATCCATCTCGGGGCCCGAGCCCAAAACCTCTCCCTAATGGCCTCCCTGCTGGACTACATTCTAGCGAGCGATGGCCCGCGAAGAAGGCCAACTCGAACCTATGGAACGGCTGGGAACCACATGGCCAAGGGGCTTCAGGAAAGGCACGGCATGGCAGGCAAAAGAGCTTGAGCGAAGCGATAAATGCAGTCAGGACGAGAGGGCGCGGCGCGAGTATCACGGACAACGCGCATGAGATCGCAGAGTCTCTCAAGGCACCGATCTCCTTCAAGCTCGTTGTAGGTGCAGACCCCCAGACCGGAGCGTATCGCAACGCTGACATGCATGTCGTGTAGGGGCTATGCGGGTTCTGGTACATGACATCGATCGTCACAAACGCCTCATCAAAGGCCATATTGACCTCCTTACCGATGCCCGTAACGCTGACTATTGCACAATTCGCCTTGGTTTCTTTCTGGTGTGTCTTTTCGGCATGGCTGGCCAAGCGCAATGCCTCTGTGCGGAACGCTCTACCTGTGCTCAAGCACGGAATCAGAAAACCGAGCAGGGAGATCATTATGGCGACGCTACCTCTCACAGCATTTCAAATTGGTGGTCACATCCTAAATTCAGACGCGATGTCGAGGATACCAGTCTCGCTGGTGCATACGATTAAGGGATTGTCGCCTCTGATGACGGTCATGGCCTATCGAATATTCCTTAACGTGCGATACTCGATTCCTACGTACCTATCGCTGATTCCTTTGACCCTTGGAGTTATCCTGGCGTGCTCGGCGAGTTTCCGAGCCAACTTTCTGGGACTGGTCTATGCGTTCGGTAGTGCGATCCTTTTCGTGACGCAGAATATCGTCTCCAAGAAGATCTTCACGGATTCTGCAAGAGCAGAAGCAGATGGCATTCCCCTCGGTCGCCGGAAGCCGGACAAGCTGAACCTGCTCTGTTACTCGTCTTTGATGGCCCTCATCATTACATTCCCAATATGGGTGTGGTCGGAAGGCATCACTCTTCTAGGCGACTTCTTGTACGATGGATCGATCGACCTGACTGTGCGACCAAACTCGCTGGACCACGGCCGCTTGACAGTGGAATTCTTATTCAACGGTACTTTTCATTTCGGCCAAAGTCTCGTGGCCTTTGTTTTACTAGGCATGACTTCACCGGTTACTTACTCAGTTGCGAGCTTGATCAAGCGCGTTGCTGTCATCTTATTCGCAATCGTCTGGTTTGGAAACCCGATGAGCGGAACTCAAGGATTTGGCTTCTTCCTCACCTTTCTCGGCCTGTACTTGTACGATCGTACATCGGACGCGGATAAGCAGGATCGCAAAGTGCGCGAGAAGGATGCAGCTGGCGATCATCTGTTGCCGTTGAGTGTCGGCGATGCGAAGAAGAATGATGCTGGGCCTGGCTTCAGGGCGTCGCCTCTGGGAATGAGTAATGGTGGACATAGCTTCGGTGGGATGAGCGGGTATGCGATTGGGACCTCCGACGCTGGTAGTGGCCCAGGCAGGCCGAACAATGCCTCCTTGAATGCCAACGGCTCACCGGCATCCCTCGCTTTGGGTACCAAGGCGCAAGAGACTTGGAGTCCAGGCGACAGGGCGAGAGATCACACGACCGACGGCAATTATCCGCCATAGAGCCTTTCAATCGAACTTATGATGCATTGTGAACTTGTAAAACTTTCCCATATCACGGTCTTGTCGAAATGTGTCCTTACAGTGCATGAATGTCATCTCTGAATTATCTCATGTTGAATTCGCGTCACACGTGAGTGGGATTTAGTCGGTGTCACTGTATCAAGTGGGAATGGACTAATTCAAGCCAAGCCATAGCTTCAGGAATTGTACAAAAATTCTCCTTGGTATCACAATGCTGCAAGCGCGTACACTTGCATCCCCGATTTCCTAGATCCTCCTAAATTTGCAAAACTGCAGAGAGATCGATCTCAAGCTACCATTCCCCTCTCCCACGTTCACTTGGGATGATTGACCTCCATACCCAGCTTGGTTGCCGCTACATGGTTGTCGGGTAAATCACCTCCATGCGGGCCTAGCTGATTGCTCCATCTATGCCTTCTTGGCAATGCTGCGGCGAGCCTTAATTGTAGCATCGTAAAGGGCATCCTTAAAGGCAAACAAGAACGCAGCCGTAATTACGGACTGAGTGACCTTAGGTCCAATACCTGCGTATACTGTCAGACACCACAGACATAGGAAGAAGACATGCATGACTTACCGCCATAGAGGCCACCAACACCCTCCTCCTTGTAGATTCTCTTCAAGGTGGCAGTCATGCCCTCCTTCTTAGCGTCGTTGCTAGCAACGTGTGCTCGCGACTTGACTGTGATGTAGGGGTATGTGATCGAGGTTGCAGCAAGCTTGCCCAGTGCACCGAGCAAGAAGCTGTCAGTTGGCCCGACCTTCCGCCTCTTCTCGAGAGCTTGCTTCAGCTGCTCAAAGATGGTGTACTGCAAGATCGGGTTCGCGACCAGCACCAATGCTGGCAGCACACCTGCGAAGAGGCGCAGGAAGCCATCCTCACGGATGATCTTCATGAGGGTTGAGATAGTGCCAGGCTGCTTAGCCTTCTGTGGCTTCTCCCCATCTTTTGTGGGAAGCGACTGGTTGGCTTCGTTCTCGCGCGCAGTCATGCGGGTGTTGATGACCCAGATGGGGTTTGTGATCATCACTGTCGCAGAGCCAGCGAGAGCACCGGCTGCCATAGACTCCAGGGTGCTCAGCTGCTTCTTGCCCGTGGACCTTTGGAAGAAGGCACGGGAGAACTCATACCCTGCCGTACATGTCAACCTTTGCATTCCAGCGCGTGGAATAGATGCAACGCACAGTAGTAGTATACGAAGTTGGTAATCGTGATGCCGAACAATGCACTGTCCAGGCCGGCATACAAGCCCACGACACCTTCGCGATCGATGATGCGCCTGGCGGCGTCCAGTGTTCCCGTCGAAGCCTTCTTCTTCTCCACTTGCGCTCGGGTCGACAGGGTGATCAAGGGATATCTGCATTGCTCAGTTGTCTAGTTCCTAGCTATTGCGGCCGCATTGCGCCTGGGACTAACGTCAAAGCCATGGACAAGAGGCCTCCTCCTGCTCCTGCCAGAGCGTGCGCGACATTGTCGCTCTGCTGCTCGGCCGTCGTCTGCTGCGCTGCACTTTCCTGCGAACTCGTCTTAGCCGACATTCTTTCGTTGCTTCTGCAGAGGGCGAAGATTGCTGGAGCTCACTTTCTGCGACATGTTGGCGGGCGGTGGTCTTGATGAAGGTGCGGCGACCCGAGTATCGGCGACGATGGAGGAGCTGCGCAAGGATTACAGGAAGTTGGAGAATGAACCTGGCGAAGGCACGCCGGGTTCATCAAGTCACGGGCAGCTTTGCTTGTGAAATGCGTTCATACCGAGGCTCTGCTGTCACGACTTCCTGCGGGTATGTCATTCCTTGCCCGGCTTTTCCCTAACGCGGAATCCCCACCATTGTGCTCATCTCGTCCTCCGTCGCGTCAGACACGTCTCTGGCGCGTCTTCCGAAACACGAAACTGCAACGCTATTCAGCACTTTGTTCAGATCGCTCCTCACATCTCAGCCGAACACTGCAAACATGGAAGATATCGTGGAAGATCAATTTGACTCGCAAGATGTGCTCCAAGAAACACCCCCGGCAGACGTCTTCATTGCCCCTTCCATACACCGCGACGTAGTCCTGTCTGGAGACAGCTATACCCATCACTCTGCCATTCCCAAAACAGTTCGCGATGACATGACGACGGAGTGTGTTTTGGGCGTGGACGAGGCCGGTAGAGGACCAGTTCTCGGTACATCTTATGCCAGTTCATTTGCACGTCACAGCTAACATCTTCCTCAGGCCCCATGGTATACGCCTTGTACTACTTACCTCTATCAATGCACAGATCACTGTTAGCAGACAAGTATAAGTTCGATGACTCCAAGGTGTTGACGCCAGCTTTCCGCTCTGAGCTCATGGAGAAGATCTGCACTCCTGAAACTGATCTCTACGAACACGGAGGTTGGGCTGTGAGATCTCTGTCTGCAAAGGACATATCCTCCGCTATGATGCGACCGAATGGGATGTATAACCTTAACAACCAAGCAATGGACGCTACCATAAACCTGATCCAGGAGGTACTCGACTCTGGTGTCAATATCCGCGAGATCTACATCGATACGATTGGAAAGCCGGAGATTTATCAGAAGAAACTGGAGAAGATCTTTCCAGCACAGAGCATTACGGTGGCCAAGAAGGCCGACAGTCTCTATCCCTGCGTTTCTGCAGCGTCTGTCTGCGCCAAAGTCACGAGAGACGCTGCACTGGATGTGCTCTATACCGCCTACACAAATGGCGACGACTCCGGAGAAGTTGCTTGGGGCTCTGGATATCCCAGCGATGCCCGTTGCGCCGGCTGGCTCAAGTCTAACATGGATCCGGTATTCGGTTGGGGCAACGAGTGTCGATTCAGCTGGTCTACAGTAAAGGATATGTTGGAGGCAAAAGGAGCTCCTTGTCGAGCCGACTGGCCAGATGCTGATGAAGACACGGATAATATGAAACTGACCGGATTCCTGATGGGTGCTAGCGATGACAAGGAGGATCAACTCGGTGCATGGTATGGCCGCAGGGTAACGGAGGCCGTGTTCTGAGGCAATATTTCTGGTGTCTTAGCCCGTGTCAGAGTGGACGATGTGCCACGCCAGCCTTCGTGGACGCGTGAGGGCTGAGCTCGCTCTATTCTCTCACCCCAAGCTCCAGAAATCTCGTGCAAGCGGAGACTGAGAGAAGGAGCTGATGAGCTGTATGGATTTGCTCGTGACTCAGCAAAGTGCAGCCTACGGCGCATTTGGAAAGTACTTGCGGACGCGTGCTGAAGTCAAGCAGGAATGCTTTCTTCATGTCGGGATTTTCAGGGTTCATCGCTGACCTTAGGCGTGCGAGTCTGGCACTGAAAAGGACAGCACATCTGAGTTCCTCTGAGTCACCACCACGAACTTCCCGCCTGAGTCTCGTGGATGCTTGCTGTATCAGAAGACTTGAAGCATCATGTGCTCATTCATTGCTGCATACGGTGCGTTGGCTTGGGCTAGAGGGCTTGGGGCCGAGGTATCGCCTCGCGAGAAATGAGGCTGCGTTCGGCGTGGCCCATTTAGCAGATCCCCACTGCTTGCGTGAAAGAGTGATGTGGGAAAGTGTTACTTGGTGGAAGCATAGCCGACTTCGGGGCCGTATGGAATTCAGCCACCATATATGCTACGCTTCTGGAGGCCATGATCATGATCAGATCCGCTCTTCACAGACGGCCATACATCGGATGTACCTCATCAATCCCTATACATACCTGCAGCACATCTCACATGCTTGCTCCTGACCACCTGCCTTTACTCCACAATGATCAGCCTTGACAGCAGCAGCTTGACCAGGCCCACCGCTGTTCAAGGTCTTACTCGTTACCAAAGACGTCTT
The DNA here is from genome assembly GCA_002933655.1 of Cercospora berteroae. Lineage (NCBI taxonomy): Eukaryota > Fungi > Ascomycota > Dothideomycetes > Mycosphaerellales > Mycosphaerellaceae > Cercospora > Cercospora berteroae. The sequence continues at coordinate 82,561 of PNEN01000546.1, read as the reverse complement.
GTTGCCTTTTTGCCACAACGAAGAAGTCCTTTGAGCCGACGCCAGCCATATTATAGTTCTCACGCTTTGAGTAATACAAACTGCTCACAGACCTGCCCGCCTCACCATCTCATCACGAGCTTGCTTGTCAAGCGCATAATGAGTGGGGACCTCCTGGTGCTCGAGCTACGAGAGTCGAGAGATCTCCCACTTGCCGCCAAAATAGTAGAGAGCAGAGCTCCCAGCTCCATAATCATGCTGACCGCGTCAAACTCTTCTTGGCACACTCAACATCCGCAAAGCTCACTACAACATTTCCGGAAGGTAACCTTGTCTTGTGTGGACTACAGTACAGTAATGTACATCATCATCAAAGCGGATCCGCTCATGGTGAGATGAGGCGTGCAAAGTCGTCAGCTTCTCCAAAAACAAGCGGAATTCGCCGCCGCCGCCGCCGCCATCCTCACCACCTCATCAACGCGGAGGACAGGACAAACTAGTCCAAAGTAATGTCACATCGTGCCGAGACACAACTCGACAAAGTTGATGAAACGTCTTCCACCTGCCCTTAACAAACGACTTTGCGGAACTTCGATCCTATATCTGTCTAGTTCAAGGAGAGCACTGGCCAGGCAAGCTTGTCTCTTGGCTTCCGCGCGTGGCGGCAAAATGCTCAGAAATGCTTCGCCCAATCGCAGGGGTTCTGCAACAGACACCAATGACAGTTGCGCGCTGCGCTTATTGACGGGGCAAATCCTGCCGCCGCTGGCACTTTTTTTTTTTTGGCTCTGACATGGTGGCTGCGAGTTACAGTAGTCGGTCGGTGAGAAAGGAAGCATGCAGTCTGCAGACAATGTGATCACAAGATTCGGTGGTCTAGAATTTGTGACCCATGTCAACGATGAAGAGAAAGATCGCATACAGTAGTAAGTCGAGGTGACATTCCATTTCAGTAGAAACATATTCTATTACAGCGTGTGTTGTTGGATTCATAGAAGCTAAAATCATTCTTTGCTCCGTGGTAATTCGATATAATATACAATCTTCAAAAAGGCAAGTTGTCGCCTTATTCATCATTGCTCTCTCCGTTCTCCTCGCCATTCGTAAAACGCCAGGGTTGGACAAAAACATTGATCTATTGTGCATACTCGCCGTGGGGGGTATCACGCAGACCGCTTGCAAAACGCTAAAATGCAGAAAGATTTTGTTGCAAGCAAAGCTGTTGCTGCAGTAATAAGAATTGAAACGCTTGAACGCATCATGTAGCCTTCCCAGTAATTCAAAGGGGCAGTAATAACCAATTGAGGCCGTGGACTCCTCTTGCAGTTCCGTGTCGCGTGGCGGAGCCGTGGTTGCTTCGGTGCTCAAAAGGTACTCCATACCATGCCTCCCTCTGAGCGAGCCATACTGCCGATGCGAACATCGTCAGCCTGACGCATCTGGCCGGGGATAGGCATGGCAGTACCCTGCGAGCTGTTCGTGGACTCCGAAATGGAGCTCGCGCGGGAGTGGTATAGTTTCCTGACGATCTTGTATTCATCGTAGCAAGGATCGCATGCCTTGCTGAGGTGGCCTTCGGGGTGTATGCGTGCATTCTGGTCGAGGGGGATCACCGATCGAACGTGGTTGTAGCACACGACGTTGCCGCAACGTCGACAGTGATGTCTGCGAAAGATCCAGCCAAAGGTCTCCTTGCAGACCGAACAGCTCTTCGCAGACTCGTCAGGCTTCCAGTGTGCTGTCGTTGGTGTGCCCGTGACTGGTCCCATCTCTTCCAATGAAATGGTTTCGCTCGCAGCTCGGCTCAACCCTCGTCGCAGAGATTCATGATCGCTGTCGCTCGGGCCCAGTTGGAAGCGTGCGAAATCTGTGGCAGCCGGTGAATCGAGCTTGCCCGCATCGAAGCTGCTCTCGTTGCTCGCTGGTGGGGTGTCGGGCGCACGTGGCCGCCCGGGGATGTCGGTGGGTCGCGCAATCTTCTCGTTCGGGCGCAGTGCGGCTGGCACGTACAGCGGTTGACGAGGCTGACGCAGCTGGCGCACGTTCGCGTGATAGTTCGTAGGCGAAATGTTTTGTGAGGGTGGTGTCGTGGCTTGTCGACCACCAAAGGTGAAGGCCTCGGGCGGCGATGGTCCGGCGGAGGGATTCATGTAGTATGTGGAGTTGTTCGGTTGGGCAGTGATCGAAGTTGTTGCCATCATGGGGCGGTTCTCGACAGGCAGGCTGACAGCAGCACAATCGGCATCTGAATCGTATCGAGTTGTTCGGGTGTTGGGACAAGAGTTGCGGCAGCAAGAATCGGCGACCGAAGTGAAGACAATGGCCCGATCAACAATGGCAGGTGGCAGGCTTGGGTACTGCGCCAATATAGGCCGACCGAAGCCCGGGGATTTTGGTATCGAAGCGGTCTGGAGATAGCCTGAGTGTGACGGCGGAGGTGCAGCAAGGAAGCAGATCTCGGTGTCGATCAATTCCCAGGGACCAGGCGGCCGACGGGCGTGAGGGATACAGATAGGGAGTTTCGGAGAGGCTTCCTGGCCCGTGCCAACGTCTGGGTTATCAGCAAAGGAATGACGGGCAGACGGGAGTCGCATGGGAAGAGGCCAACAGACGGGCGGTGGGCGAGCGTGCAGACGGTATATCAGAGTACAGTCCCGTCCAGTAGCCCCGAAACCCTGCCCAAGCCCACGGTCCACGGCACCAAGCTTTGGCACACGGCCACGGCGGGCCCAACACGATTACCTACCACAGAACAGGCAGGCTCTCGCGTGTGGCCACTCTGCGCCACTGCGACGCTCGAATGCTACTGCCTGCCAGCCCATCCGCCCGTGCAAATGGCCGAGCACGCGGCGCTGCTGCTCGCGCGTGATGCCTCTCCGCCCACCGCCACCTTCCGCGCAGCACTCCCGACGACGAGCAGCGCGCGCGCGGAGCCGTCACGGGCGGACGGTGGGAGCAGTGCTCGCCTCGCTGTGATACTTCGGCTGCTTCGGTGGGAGATTGACGCATTGCTGCACCACCTTGTTCCTGCAACTGTTTAGCCCCGCGCTGATTGGGTGCAGTCATCGTCCTTATCTTTGCTGCTCCCACAACGGCCTAGCGCGAGCCGGCGCGATATGCGGTGGCCGGGATCATCACGTACCGACGCACGCAGGGTTCGCTCGAGACTTGCGGAAACGAGGGACGGATTCCCCAGCGATGACCTGCCATCGATGAAGCTAGCGCCCGGCGATTCGCTCGTCCCATGTGTCTCTGATCTCCACGGCGCAACGATGCCGCCACACGTGAAGCAGCATGGAAGTCGTTTGTCGAACGTGTAGAGTCCTCGTTGGGAACATGTCGCAAAGTTCGTGGTTGTCAGCCTCACTGCGCACATGCTGCGCGTATGGTCTGACAGGGTCCCTCTCACACGCGCCGAGTCGCCGACGAAGATGGAGTCGCCCGTCCTGCCGAGGCACCCCCAGCAGCAGCCTGGACTTGTATGATAAATGTCGTAGTCACATTGCCCCAGTTTCGCCAGGAGGCGCCCGCCGAGAGATATTCATCCATTTGTGGTACTGCACCTTCGCTCCTGCCATCGCTACGGGACGAGTTGTGGGAGGCCGGAGAACGAAGCGGTATCCGGGCTGACACGGCATCGCGCGCCGCTGCGAATCTGTCATCTCTGATCACGGATCGGGACTCTGATACGACTGCCACCCCTCCACCACCTCACCTCTTGGAAATCCGAGACCGGGCAATACGGGCCGACCACTGCCTGCCTCCTGCCTGCGTGACTTGAGGCTTCGGCAGATAAGAACATGTCCGCAGAAGACACGACATACAATGTGGCCGACACACCTCTGCCGCCAGCTCCCCAAGAAGACCCCTTGAATCCCGAGCAGTGGAGGATCTTGTCTGCCGTCGCGGACACGGTAGTGCCGGCACTCGCCCACGGCCTCAAAGGCACCGACCGCCTGCTACAGCATCCGCTGCGCGAGGAAATATACGATGCGGCGGGCAAACGCATCAGAGCTCTCGCAAAATTCAACGACGGCGATGAGACGGCGGAGCGCTACCTCCGCGAAAGCGCTGCCGCTCATCCGCTGTTCAAGGACATGATCACCCGAATGGTTGCATGCAATATGAGCGATACCGCCAAGAATGGGCTGTTATTCATTCTTACCGCTCTGAAGTAAGGATTCTCCACTCTGAGTTTCGCTTCATGGAGTGGAACGTCGCATTACCCCTTTCGGCCACTATGGCCGTGTCGGGAGGCTCCTTCGGCACAAGCAAAGAACGACGAGGCTCATCCGATCGAAGTCCGATGTTCTGCCTTCCCCCAATAACGGCGCTTCTTGTTGTTGCATGGACGTCAGCTGACGCAAACTTCTCTTCTCTAGTACGCGAGCCGGTGCATTGCTGCTCACGGGCCACACAACGCCTTTCTACGGCCTACCAGTCCGCGATCGCGAGAAGGTCATCCTCGGATGGGGTCAGTCTCGTATACCATTGCTACGCGGCTTGAGCAGATCATTCACTGCGCTGTCTCGTGTCATATGGTTGAGGACATCTCCGACACTTGAAGCAGTGCTGGGCTATCCGAGGGCTCCTGTGTATGCGCAAGCCGCACCGATGGGATATGGCTTCCATTTTCTCCAGATTCCTCCAAGCACTTCAGCTGAAGCCGAAGTGATCGAAACAGATGTGCTCATCGTAGGCAGTGGTTGCGGAGGCGCGGTCGCAGCAAAGACCTTGGCCGAAGCGGGTCAGAAAGTGCTTGTTGTGGAGAAGCAGTACTACTGGACTCCTGAACACTTTCCCATGGGTGAACGTGAAGCTGGCCAGCACTTGTTCGGCAATGGAGGTGTAATCCTTTCAGACGACTCCAGTATCAGTGTTGTGACAGGGACGGCCTGGGGAGGCGGTGGCACAGTCAACTGGAGCGCCTCACTGCAACCTCAGGGGTTCGTACGAAGAGAGTGGGCGCAGAAGTTCGGCCTCACTCACTTCACTGGTTCTGCTTTCCAGGCCGATCTTGACGCCGTATGCGATCGCATGGGCGTGAGTACGAACAACATCACTCATAACAAGGGCAATTTGGCACTGCTAGAAGGCGCTCGGAAACTCGGATGGAGCGCGAAAGCAGTAGCACAGAACACCGGCGGTGAAGTCCATCACGACGGATTCTGCACAAGAGGATGTCGTACCTGCGGCAAGAAAGGGCCAACAGTAACCTTCTTGCCTGATGCCGCCGATGCCGGTGCTACCTTCATGGAAGGCTTTGAGGTAAGTCGGATCCTCTTTGACGAAAGAGACGCAACTCTGGCTACGGGCGTCAAAGGCATTTGGACCTCGCGCGATGGCACGGGTGGCCTCGCAGGTGAAGATCGAACACGCCGCGAAGTGATCATCAAAGCCAAGCGCACAATCATCTCCGGCGGATCGGTCTACACGCCCATCCTACTCCAGAAGTCCGGTCTGAGCAACAAGCACATCGGCCGCCACCTCCATTTACACCCAGTCAACATGGTCGCCGCGGTCTGGGACGAAGACGTACGCCCCTGGGAAGGACCCATCCTCTCAACCGTCGTCAACGAATTCGAGAACATCGACGGAGACGGCTACGGTGCCAAACTCGAATGCACAACCATGCTTCCCAGCTCTTTCCTCCCTCTCTTCGAATGGCAAGGAGGTCTCGCCTTCAAAGAATTCACCGCCAAAATGCGACGCATGACAGGCTACATTTCTCTCGCTCGTGACCGTTACGGTGGAAGAATCTATCCCGATGCCAAAGACGGAAGATGTCATATCCAATACACCCCCAACGCATACGACCAAAAACACATCTTGGAAGGTGTCGTCCGTCTCGCTGAGATCTTGTACGTGGAAGGCGCGAAGGAAATCTACGCCGCCGTACCAAATCTTGGACCGTTCGTGCGTCCTTCAGCAGACGCAGATTCGAAAGTCTCTATGCATGCCAACGCGAGCCCTTCGGTCACGGATCCTGCTTTCGCTGCTTGGATAGCCAAAGTCCGATCGAATGGCTTTCCTTCGCCTGGAACGGGCTTTTTCTCCGCTCATCAGATGGGTTCATGCAGAATGGGAACTTCGCCAAAGAATAGTGTTGTGGATTATAGAGGACGGGTATGGGGTACGCAGAATTTGTATATTGCAGATGCTTCGGTTTTCCCGTCTGCGAGTGGTGTTAACCCGATGATTACGAATATGGGAATTGCGAGAGGGATTGCTAGGGGGATTGCCGAAGAGGCTGATCGGGAGAATGTTGGCCGGTTCACTGCTGTCAATACTGGAGTGAAAGCCAGGTTGTAGAGAGACCGCGCGAGCAGCGTGAAACAAGATTATGATACCGTAGTTTGTTTCGGACAATATTGTACAAATAGACTCCATAGAGCCGTACATATATCACATTATGATGATGACACACCTCCCCTCCGCCTCGCATACTCTTGCTCAGCCCTCAGCAAAGGACTACCCACAGGCCGATCCTTTCTAAAATCATCCCTATCAACATACCCCTCATCCTGCAGAATCCCAGTCGAGTGAATGAAATCCCAAAATTCCGTCAACCCCGTCTTCGAAATCCTACCCACCTGATCCCTCATCACGAGTCTCGACTCGTCGACAAGTGTCCTGAGTTTACTCCACATTTGCCTATCAGCGTAAACGCGAGCAACACTCTCTCGCGCTTTCCAACCCGGTTTCTTGCCCGAAGCTCGACATGTGCGCATGAACTCTTCCATGGGGCTGATGCCGACCAAGTGATGGTTGCGAGCGTAGCCTTCGATCATTCTGTCGAAGAAGACCACGTCGATATTGGCCATGAAGCCTTGTCCTTGATCTTTTACTTGGCGCCAGAGGTTCTCGATCGCAGAGAAGTCGGGTTGTGGTTGTCGAGCGAAGTAGTAGGTCATCAGGATCGTGTAGATGTGTGCTGTGGGTTTGTGGCCGTTTGAAGTCATGTGAGCGAAGACGGCGGCGGCGGCAGTGTCGTTGTTATAGTGTTTCAGTAGGCGGTCGATGATCATCGCATAGCCCATGGAGTTGATGCCTGGCAAGCCGCTGTCTTTGTCCGCAAGCGCGTCTATGAAGCCGATGATCTTGGCTTGTTGAGCGTCTTTGAAAAGGTTGTCAAGGAATCCTTCTTCGAATAAGGAAGTCAGGAGTACTGTCCATGTCGTGGTGTCTGCTTGTATTCCTCGTTGCTGCATTTGACGAAGCACAGCAAGAGCATCATCGGCGCGCTTTCCCTGCATGGAGATGCTGATGAGCGTGTTAAAGGTAGCAAGATCGGGTTCAATGCCAAAGGATCGTCCCCATGTGAAAACTTTGGGCACTTCTTCTGGCCTCACTGCAGCCAGTGCCGCCATCGCAGCGTTCATGATCTCCAGATTCGGTCGAGGCACGCCATCGACAGGTCCTGGGAATTTGCTCAGCAGCTCAGTGAGCAGGTTTCTGCTTCCAGCAAGCTGTTTGTTGAGGACTGGGTCAGATGCTGCCTTGGCCTTGGCCGCAGCGAACCATTCTCGACCCATTTCGCTCAATGCCTGCATGCCCACCTTCACGTTCCTGAGCTTCAGCAATGCAAAGATGCGTATGGACCAGGTATACTCGTCAGGTTGTAAGCCGGCCTGGCGCATTCTGTGAAAGAAGGCCTCCATCCCTTGTACATCTCGCGCATTCTGCGCACCTCGCATCATAGCAGTGTATGTCTTTGTGGTGGGCTTGATGCCAAGCTGAAGCATGTGATGCCAGATCTCTACTGCTGTCTTGGTATCTCGCAAGGAGAGAGACGCCAGCAGCATATGCTCGTACAAGTCTAAGGGCAATGGCTCGCTGTCCTTGTGCTCCTCCGAATATCTATACACCTCATTCACGATCCTGGGAATACTTGCCACATTCTGGTTCTGCATTGCGCGCACAAGCCTGTCCGTTTGACGATATGCGAACTGCTCGGCTTTTGATCGAGCAGGCACGGCTGTGTGGCCATTGTCCAGAGCGACCGCGCCGCCAGCAGGGGCATCATGGCTACTGGCGGGAGTGGACAGCTCAGAGTCGAGCACATGAGCTGGCTCCTGGGGCACTGCAGTTGCCCGAGCCTCTCTGTTCTCCAGTGCTGCCGATAGTGACGCTGCGCTGCAACCTACGCGTTCGAGCATGTCTTTGATGTGATCGCTAATCTCGACATCCTCTTTCGAAACCAGTGCTCTCCCCAGCAACGACGGCACACGAGGGGGCGCTGCCATTTGCAGCATGGCTTCGAGTAACCCCGCCAGCGTAGCATACGGGGCCCGTTTTGCTAGAGCTACAGTAGTACCGTCGGTGAACTTGTGTTCCGTGCCCCTGAGCAAGTCCAAAGTCACCAGTGCAGCACTCGCAAAGTCCGAGCGCGAAGGATCGTGGTTTTTGGCCGCATTCCACGATGGCCGTGCCTCCGGGAGCAGAACGTATAGCATATTCTCGAATGCGGTGTCGGACCCCCGATCCTGCCAGGAGCTGAAGACAGTGGCAGATGGGAGAAAATCCCAGTCATCCGTGGCGTAGGCCACAGAAGCGATGGCTTGCAGCTTTCCCTCGCTGAAGACGTGCCCGAACGACTTGCGGGTCAAGTGTCCACCAATGCACAAACGCCATATACCCATGAGCTCATCTATGCCTCTACGAAGTCCCTGCTCGTTTTGCTCGGCACCTTTCGCACGTAGATGCAATAATCCCCTTGCTATCTGCCACATCAGGGGCCGGTAGTACAAGGCCTTCGTCACGTAGGCATTGTGGAGCAGCAGCATCATTTGATATGGCGTCGGGCCTGGCGGGGCTGGATTCGGTGTGTGTAAGCTTTGTAGCCATTGTTCAGTGGCTCGGTGCAGCAGTATGGCGAAGGTGCGCGATACATGGGTGATATTTAGCCAGACTCCTCGCATACCCGGCACTTTGTTGTGGTACACCTGATCCAGGCGCTGCAGTGCATTCCATGTCGCCAGCACGTCGGAGCCCTTAGAGCAGCGGAGCAGCTCGTGCACGAGCACTTGAGTTTCGGGCGGCAGTGGGCGAGCCTCTGTTACGACTGCAGCAGAGACGGGTCGCCGTATGCTTCGTTGTCCTCTCTCCGCTGGCTGCTGGAGCTGGTTGAGGAGCTGCTCTGGCAACAGCTCCCTCCGCGAGTATCGTCCCGAGCCTGATGGGACATCGCGGCGTTGCGTGCGCTCTTCTGCCCGGCCAAACGCACTTTGTGATAGCGCTCGCAGCGCTGTCGATCGGAGGCGCCCGCTCTGCGCAAGAACGGCGAGGCGACAGGTGCTGCAGACGTAGGGGATGGACATGTCGTCCGCAGCAACAGAGCTCCCTCGCCCACAGCTCGACTTCCCAGCAGCGGACTCCCGAGCTCGCCGCCGGAAACAATTCCCCAATGGCCGACCCCGGGCCGCATATCTTTCACGTGTCCGACGCCGATCCCGCGCACGCGTCACTTTCCCGTCTGTTTGCTTGCCAAAATGTTCGTCATTGCCATTGCGTTTGCTTGCGCTGCGCAGAAACGTAGAGCTCGCTGCCTCTGAGCTGCGTGCCGCCTCACACCACCATGACCACTCTGCAGCCTCGCGCGCCGTACAGCGAAGCAGACCTCGCAAAGCTGTACCCGGCCAATCTGCAGCTGCAACAAGTCCAGATTCTCCTCCGCCACGGTGAACGTACACCCGTCTCAGCTCGCTTCCAGAACGCAGGTCTGCATGCAACCTGGCCATACTGTCGCACTGCCAACCAATTGGCGACGACTATTCTTGCCGCCGATGGCTCGTGGAATACTCTGCAATGGAAACAAAGATTGGAGACGTTCGGCTCGGGTGACACGCCCAAGTTAGCAGCGGGTCCAAAGGGAGAGATCGATGCGGTCTGTCAACTGGGCCAGCTCACAGACAGAGGCAGAGAGACGACACTAGCATTAGGCCAGCGGATACGGACACTCTATGTGAACCAACTCGGCTTCCTGCCTAGTTTCTTGGACGAACAGAACAAGTCAAAGATCAGTCTGCGAGCGACACCGATACCAAGAGCATTGGAAAGCGTGCAACAGGCTTTTGTTGGCCTCTACCCTCCGGCCTCTCGCTCCCCGGGCCTACTTCCTCTGCCTATTGTGCGACGAGTGATCCAGGACGAGACTCTTTTTCCCAACGAGAGTGGGTGCAAGCGATTTGCGGAAATCGCACACCAGTTTGCAGACCGCGCAGCCAAGCTGTGGAATGAAACAGAACAAATGGAATATATCAACAAGAAAGTTGGGAAATGGATGCCCGAAGAGAGTCCCAAAGTGCAAGTGGATTCACACCCGCGTCTTTCGGGGGTCATGGATTCCATCAATGCCACTTTGGCACATGGTCCAAATACGAGACTGCCTGCTGAGTTTTATGATGACAAAGTGCGTTCTCACGTCGATCGAATCTGCGTGGAAGAATGGTTCGCCGGGTATCAGGAAAGCACAGAGTACAGAAAGCTAGGCATCGGCGGCCTTATAGGTGATCTTACACAACGCATGGTTGAACACACTATAGGCACACCTAAGGAGGGTCAGGACGAGCCACTCAACTTCAGCATGGCAGGCTGCCACGATACTACCATTGCATCTGCTCTAGCTGCCCTTGGGGGCTTCGACCACCGTAACGATAAGTGGCCCAACTTCACATCAAATATCGCGTTCGAGTTGTTCAAGTCCAAAGATGCTCCTGCGACCCCTACAGCGAGAAGTAGCTCATCCTGGCTATCGACACTCTTTTCATCGAAGCCATCGGAGTCTGCTGCGCGAGAACCGTTGCAAACGATGCCTCAAGCGACCAAACAGAAGCTTGAGGGTCATTATGTTCGTCTACGCTACAATGATACACCCGTCGCGCTTCCGTTCTGCAAAGGGCCAGGGAGACATTTGGAGGTAGATGAGACGTTTTGCACTCTTACTGCATTTAAAGAAGCCGCAGACCTTGTCACGCCAAAGGATTGGAAGACGGAGTGCAAGAGCAACCTTGGTACCACCGCTTTCCCGTCACAGATTGAGCCGCCGCCAGGAGTGTCGTCACCACAGAATCTCTGAAAAATGTCTTCGACAGATGATGTAGCAGTATGTGCTGAAGCATTGCAGATGAATGGTAGACGCAGAAATAGAGGATAAAGGCAGCATAAACAGCATAGATGAAGAGTAAAAAGTTCGCCGGTGTTGCTGTACGGCCCGTTTCTGCGACGCCAGAACTTACAAGCTGCTTCCAACCACCAGATGCAGTCTTCCCGAGAATGCATGCAACGGAAGTCCCGGTCACTCATTCGCCGTGTCAATTTCGCCATTCCATAGATCAATGTCGCAGTGCGACATTGTTCATATTCGGGAATAGGCATTGCCTAATTCAACACATCCCTACTAGTAATTATTGATGAGCCGCAGTCCAGATTCCAGACCTCGCTCGGGAGAAAGAGCCCTCGATTGCCTAAGTCTCGTACTGCGAATCATCGGACATTGTGTGATGACTTATATGCCATGCTCTCGATCTCTCGCGTGTTTTGCTATCATCGGATTTTGAGCGAATCAAGCCTAGCAGACAAGTGGTGAGTTAGGATTCAGATCCGTGTCTCGCATCCCCCTTTCGGTCTCGCGGCGTTGAACGCGGTCAGCTTGGTAGGAAGTGTCTAGCGTACGAAGTGGTGTTTACTAGGCAGCGAACACCGCAGTTAATGAGGACGCCAATAGTAAGACAATCTCTGGGCGGTGAAACTAGCAGTCTGCCAAGTAATTACCGATCAGTAAGCGATCAAGGACAGAAGTGCAGGGATGATTGAGGCTTCCGAGGAGTTCTGTCGACGGCTCGATGTCGAAGATTGGGAATGGTTCGGCTGCAGGGCCGGTCAGTGATGTTGTGCATTTCGCATGGATCGAGCAGGAAGTTTAATCTCGTATCTTCTCCGAGTGTTGAAGGAAGGGAAATGCCGTCAGTGTCATCTCAGCGGGTGTGAATGATGCATGGTGGAATTTCGTATGACGAACGACCGAATCACAGCGCGGAGGGAAGAAGGCTGTGCTGTGATCCTGGTCTGGGTATCCTTACGTTCGGCACGAAGTGGATTTTGGGGCCTTCGAAACAGTTGCGAGAGATCCGAAATGGGATGCACTTCCGGTCTCGGTTCGAGGGGATCTGGACATTCGATTCTGAACTCTATTGACTTCAACAGATCGAAGTGTCTCGTGCCCGCAGCGTGGTCACGAATGTCAATGATGATGATGAAGTGAAGTCGTCGTATGCTCTTGCCTTTACGGCCGCCACACCGCGCGTTCTTGCTGGAAATGGGCGGCCGTTGTGGTTGGCTTGCGCGAAGGATGCCAGGGGCCGCAGCCAAGCACTTTGTTCGCCGTTGCCATGCGAGTCTTGGCCGACATATTGCACAATTCTTCGATGGGTCTCGGTGATTGTCATCAGCAACGAATCCCCTCCAACGCTCTCGATCCGGGTGTGAGCACGCCTTGTTATTATTGGAATGCGTACACTGCGAGATTGGCACATGGTGTGAAGATTCCGCCGTCGACGATGCAATGTCGCCGGCCGTCGGGAGTCGGCAGATGGCTAAACGAACCATTGGTGCAGGAGCAGAGCGGCGTGGCAGTCGCGGAGGCGGCGTGGAAGGACGCTCTCCACCCTGTCCCTTGGTCGTCACACAGCACCTCGGGTCTCGCGCACCGCATGCGCACCCTCCGCCCACGCACTATGAGCACCAACAGCGCCAGCGACGCGCGCATCCGCACGAAACGGGCGAATTGCGCGGTCACGCGTTTTGACTTTGCGTGCACAACGGATCGCGGAAACGACGCGATGGCTCTCCCAACAGCACTCCGTCTGCCAACTGCGCAACACGTCGCCGCCCGCTCGAAGGTTCACCACAATGCGTCATCCGCCCCCCGTCGGACCAGCATACAGCCAACGGGGCCACGCCGTCGAAGGCCCCCAAAACGACTCCCGCGTGGACTTCCAGAGGCGGTCTAGTCAGGTACCAGACGCAACGCGGCTACACCGGCCAATCGGCTGCGCCGGGCGCACACAATCACGATTCGGGCAGATCTCCATCACCTGCTTGCACGAACCAGATGCGAAAGACATTGCACCGTTGTCAGGATACCGCTGCACTGCCTTCGTCGCCGCCTCTGTCGCGCGGCGTCTAGAGGGCGCTCTCGCGTCACCACTGCGCTGGTCGGCACATTGCGACGCGAGTTACGACAGCGGCGTCGCCCGTCAGCCCTCCCCTGAGAGGCGCACACCGTCAGTTCCGGCGTGAATCAAGCCTTGGTCCGCGCATGAGCCCCTAGTCAGCACTCTATGGATACGATAGGCCGGTCTGCACAACTTGCGCAAATGGGCCGGCAGAGATTGCCTGCCAACTCAGGCCCCCACTGGATATCCACGCGGATCGCAATTTATGATTTCTGGGCCACTCACACCTGCCGGGACAAGCTTCGTGTGGATCTGCTACACGCAGGATGCTGTTTCGGGCGTCGAACGGTTGCTGGTTACTGAGGCCGTCGCTACGCCTAGCGGAACGCCAGTCCACCCTGTCCGACTTCATATGCTCACCTTCCCCAGCGTCCTATTCAACTCCTTCATCTGCCTTCTGACAGCTTTCTTTTGGAGATTCGTTCGTCGCCTTTTTGCTTTCGAGCAGCTTACACTCTTTCATTGCAGTCACTCACTAACGATCACTCCGTGGTCACTTACATTCTTTTCTTAATTTTTAACAGCACGAGTGCTTCAAAATGATGAAGAACATCGCCCTTGTGGGCTTTGCCTCCGTGGCAATGGCCGCCGCTCCACCATCGTACGGTGCTGAGCCAGTGAACCCTCCACCTGCCTATGGCGTTCCAAGCAGCAGCTCGACTGCGACCACACCGAACTCGCCGGTCGCTCCAAGCAGCAGCCACCCTGCTCCTCCATACTTGGTCCAGAGCAGCAGCTCGACTGCTACCACACCGAACTCGCCGGTCGCTCCAAGCAGCAGCCACCCTGCTCCTCCTCCATACTTGGTCCAGAGCAGCAGCTCGACTGCTACCACCCCGTACTCGCCTTCCAAGCCAAGCAGCAGCAGCCACCCTGCTCCTCCACCGTACGGCGACAAGAGCTCTTCCTCTTCTACCGTTACAACGCCGTCGTCTCCCAACCAGCCTACAGACACAACTTGTACCGAGGAGCTCACTACTCTCGTGTCCTCTTCTACCCACCCTGGTTACCCAGTGACCACGAGCGAGAGCAAGCCAGTCTCGTCCGGTACCACACCAGGCGGTCCATACCCACCC